>JACCPG010000650.1:55318-107365 GCA_016069955.1 Drepana arcuata | reverse complement strand
TTATCATTTAAATTATATATGTAAAATGATTTAATTATAATAATTTATTATTATTATTATATTATATTATAATGATAACATTATAATATATAATGAAAAAAAAAATGAATACAAAAGTAGCAAACTGTGTTGTATTATAATTTAACTTATAAGTAATGCGAAAGAGGTATGTAAGTCTAGATCGAACTGGCGCTATACTCTCTGCCTACCCCGTCAGGGACTTGGCGTTGATATGTATGTGTATGTGTTAACTAATGACATTGTTTAATTAGGTACATAAATTCTTTATTCACAGGTGGTTGAGAATCTTTACAAAACGTTACGAACGGCATAACTTCACTTCAACGTTAGAATGGCCAACGGCGTGCCGCTACATTGTAGGTAGTTTGTAACTCGTGTAGGCAACACTGTTCCGGACTATGAAAACTAAAACAACTGATATGAGTGGTCTTTAAAACAACAGTCGTAGGAAAATTTACAGTGGTTATGGTCCCCTGCAGACTGCACCAAAGAGTTTTTATGTACTTATTTACAGTGATTTATCACACGGTCACACCACATGCTTTATGGCGAATGAAAACATTGTGAAAACGAGGCATGTAAATATAGCTTCTCCCGTGTTTTCCCCAATTATATATTTAGGATACATCAACATACAAAATATCCAAACGTGACAAATGTAACTTAATATCTAAACTCGTTATCTTTTGCCCTAGAAACACGAAATTTCCAACCATTCACCAGCTATTTGGAAATTTCAGAAAACAAATAAAATGGCACAAATTGTTGGTGCAAACATTGGCTCATTTGTGGTCAGTCACATATTGCATGTCCCGTATTAAAGTGGATTACAGTTTTACAACACGCAAAAGGTTATTAACATCATAATAATTACAGTACGGAATTTATTCTAGTGGTAAAACGACTTTTGACAAACGGCGACGTGTTAATATATTTACGCGTAAGGTAGGGGGTATGTTGTTCAACCTCTATTTACCCCTTCAGGTACATTTGTACCCCTGGTGCTGCAAGCGTCCATAGGCGGCGGTAGCCGCTTACCGTCAGGCGGGCCGCATGCTTGTTTGCTACCTAAGTGGTATATTAAAAAAAACTTCCTCCATAAACGGTTGAAACGTGTAAAACTAAAGCTTTATTTCTGTATTTAGGTAATTATTAACGTAACCTCCAAACAGTTACAACCGCCCACGGCAAATTGGATATTAGCTAGAATTGCTCCGAACGCAGCCGACTGGCAATTTGAGACGTCAACCCTATCTTGATATGAATCGTACCTAGCTTACGTGTCAAGAAAGTATTTGTTAATAATTAAACTTGGCAAATTATTATCATCAGTTACATACTAACAACACATACATACGTAAGATATAGAGGAAGCTCTACCGATTTTTTACTTATATACATATATATTCACACACTCTCGACACGACAAGAGTCACTGGAGGGGTAGGCAGATGTGTATGGACACCATCAAAGAAGTAGATTAAAACCACGCTCCCACTACCTAGATCGAAGCACTCAGAGATCGGAACGTCGAACAGGCGAGTATGAAGTTAATGACGAATGTGGATGAAACAAGAGAGGACTGTAAATCTAGAGAACTGGCACTCTACTTTCTCTTTCTACTCCGTGAGGCACTCGGCGTGATGATATGTATGTACAAGTATGTATGCTGCCCACTGTTGAACTGCACAGTTGGGATTGCTATTTAAACCCCGGTAATGACCTTAAGTTCATTGAATCTCTCACTCAATAATAAGGTTCCTAAACATCTTCACGCTTTGCCACAAGGATCCCGAAGGGGTAGGCAGATGTATGTAGTTAGTACCAACCATCCACTTGCGGACAGATGGCGAGTCCATCGCCGTTACTCCTGAACGACTATATATATACGTTTTTTTTCTTTAACGTATGCAGGCTTCCTCTCGATGTTTTCTTTCATCGTAAAGCTCGTGGAGCGACTAACCACTGTACTTAAGTTCAGGAAAAAGCGAACTTGCAGGCTCTGTGTGGCTCGAACTACTCGGCCACCATGGCATAATTACTTCGATGGCCGTCTGATAGAGCTCCAGTATTTATTAATTCATTAGAAATCTTTTAAGGAAATATATGAAGCGAAACTCAGTTATATAATGATAATACAAAGGTCGTATGTGTGATATCATTTTTACCTATTTACCTATATATAAACAAGTGAGATGTACGAGGATAAGATAAAAATACTTCAGTAGCATTTTTATAACCTAGATTTCGATCTGTAGATCCTTGTAACACGCCACGTAGTAAATGTTGGTTGGGAAAATACAAATCGACGCTTAGGGAAAAGAATGTACGGAGATAAAACCTATATTAGTATCTCTTGCAATGAAGTCTTTGAACGGGACTCCACCCATATCTGCCTACCCTACCTATGATCGTAATATTTTATTAGCAAAAACATGGTACAAATATGTTTTGGTATATTGGAATCGTGTTTTTTTTTTATTCCAGCATGCAAATATATTTTTAAACTAAAATTGGTGTCTCAATCATTAATACAAATTTGTTTTAAATTATGTACATATAGTAACAGTTGATTATAGCTAGGAATTTTATGGGTTATATAATTGCATGGGGTAAATTAGCGGTCACATGGCCACTTACCCACAAGCATGACTTCACAAATTAACGTCATTCAATTTCTACTCAAATTAACTTTTCTTTATAATTAAAGTACCTTTCTTTTATAACGCAATGAGCATACCTAGATATATACGTATATGTACATACGCGTTTTCAAACGAGCCAATTTTTCGTTCAAGAATTCCGTTTGATTAGAACTCAAACGAACGATAAAAGCTACGCATTGCAGTTAAGCCACTGGTTATTTATAATTATTGGTTTATATTTTATATTTTCCTAAGTTTAAAATAAGGTCTGAGCAATAATGCTCGAGTTGCTGTCCACAACGCGAAATTGGTACCTACCTTATTGTATGGCAGCGAATCCCATCCCAATCCCAGCGACATACCCATGTCAGAGGAAGTATGAAAATAGCTTGAATGCAGTTGAGATACGATCTCTTCGAAAAATGTGCGGCATAACGATTAGATCGAATCCGCAATGAAGAGATTCGCAAATCAACTGGCGTGAATGAGGGCGTGATTGTAAAGATGAAGAAAGGCATGTTTGTTACGTTGGTTTGGACACATAGAAAGGATGAGTGAAGAAAGATTGACGAAACAGATATACAAAGCAAAAGTGTGTGCAAGAAGAGGCACTAATAAGATAACAGTTATAGTGTCATACGATTGCTCGTTGAGTTTACAAAATTTAATTAGAAGAAAAGTAATTAACAGAAAAGTTAATAATTACGAAGACACGTTTTTCGTTTTGCTAAGTAAATAAGATGCGCTTGGAGATAATTAATACTTCCTTTTAATTATTTGCAAGACGTTTTTCGCGCCTTAGGAACATTATAGACCGGAAAGAGTAGGATCCACAATTAGCCGGAGATATATTTAAGAAGGTACCAATTTCGGTTGATGAGTCGTTCCACATTACTAAGACCTCACGAATCGAATTCTTCAAGAAGAGTATGAAATGATTCTTCCAGGACCGTCAGAATGCAGCGATGGCCTGGGTGTTGCAAGCTTCCATAGGCGTCAGTAAACGCTTACCGGCTGATCGCGTCGTTTCCACCTAAGTAGAATAAAATAATGAAAGAAAAGCTCGTGGTGTGGCTAATGCTTAAAGTTGAATAAACCTCATTGGTGCTGCATCAGAACTTGCCGGATAGTGAGTTTCACATCTACTCTTTGTCCACTTTGATTACTTAACCCACGCAGCCACCACAACTACAGGACACGCTACACGAGAATTGTGATTGAAAACATACATTTTCAGAGGCCTTGCCATGACATGCAATGCAATCAATCAAATCAAAACAAATGCAATATAGATATGTCGAAGTGACCCGTATAATGTCCCGTATAATATATGACGTCTAAATATCTGTCCCTTTGGAACCCTTGAATAATTATGGCAATCATCATCAGCCCACACTAGTCCACTGCTGGACATAGGCCTCCCCTAATGAGCGCCATATCGCCCTGTCTTCAGCCTACCGCATCCAGCATCTGCCAGCAGTCTTTCGATCGTCATCCCATCAGGTCGAAGGGCGTCCTACACTACGTTTGCCAAGCCGAGGTCTCCACTCAAGAACACGTTTACCCCTGCGGTTGTCGGTTCTTAGCGAGATATACATTATGGCAATAGGTCTGGAATACTTTTTACAGGTTCTTCACAGTTGCGTTTAGTTTCTCAACAACGTTTAAAACAATTGGAACATCGGCATTTCTCAAGTCACAAAGGTCGGATTCGCAAAGTAATAATTCGACTTCCTTTGATATATAAAGATGTTATAAACCACAAAATATTCCCAAGTTTACCCATACGTGAGTTGCGAGACGTAAAATTCAAACATTGGGATAATTTCAAGTAACCTTACGATTTCCACGTTTTATTCAAAACCTCATTTTGTTTCTGTACGTGCTCGCTGTAATTAGTTTTGGTAAAATGAAAGCGTTTTCGTTCATTCAATATAAACTGTAATTGCTTGGATGGAAGTTGATACGTGTTTGGCTATTTAAATGAAGCATTAAGGTCTGTCGCTGAAACATTGGCAACATAATAATAATAAAATATCGCGTTATTATTAGTGACTTTACACTAAAGGACACAAAGTCGATAATCGAGTGGTGTTTTAACAACATTTCCGCAGAGATATCGACGATCTCATATAAAGGCACATTCATCATGTAACATCGTAAAAGGATTTGATTCGGGATTTGAATGGTTTCTCGATTATTTGTGACTGCGGCGAATACTATAGAGACGCGATGGTTGAGTGATTTCTGTAATTACATAAAGACTTAGATAGTGAGAGCCGAGTGGGCGACACTAGTTCGAGTAGTTGCCTGCGACACAAAGATCGCAAGTTCGCATCCCGACTTTACCAATGAAATTATTTTTTCTTAACTTAAGTACAGTGATGTCACAACACGAGCTTGACGGTGAAGTAAAACATCGAGAGGAACCGTTTGACGAGCAATTCAAGGGCATATGTATAGTCGTGCTCAAGTAACGGCAACGGACTCGCCATCTGTCACGTTGGCACCTAAAATATATCTCGTGTGTGGGTACTACCGATACACCTGGGTACCATCACATAACAAAGTCGTACAGCTACATAGCCGACAGACTTGACATCTTAGGCTGAACGTAGTTGCTATTTTCACCTCTGCCCACCCCCTCAGGGACGCGCTTGTGAAGAATGATGTAGCATTAGCCTTAAATCAACAACAAAATCTTGCTTACCGCACAGTTTACTTATAATATCTGTACAAGTCTATAAAACCACGAAGGCTCCCACTCCCAATTCCCAGCGCAGGGCAATAAAGATGTCATTACTACGAACGAGGCCGGCCGAGGGCAAACGTGATCCTTAAAAGGGTGCTTTTATATTGGGTCCAAATCTGGTTATTTTGAAAGGAAAAATATGACTTAAAGCAAGATGGTTACAGATTGTTAGCCACTATCGATGAGGATTTGTGACTATAAACAATTTATTCCAAATAGATCGCCCTTCGCAATCATATCTAAGGCAAAATTAAACATAAAAGAAATATCGGCTTATTGATGTAATAGTAAAAATGATCCATGGTGGCCTACTGGCTCGAGTATCACAGCTAATCCCGGCTGTACAAATGAGTTTTTCTGAACCTAAATAGGGTGGCTAGTCACACCACGAGCTTTACCGTGAAGGAAAACATCGAAACCTTACTACGTCTGATAAGCAATTCAAAGACGTATATATAGTCGTGCTCGCGTGCGTCGTCATTATTATGATCCTTCCAAAACGTATGCAGATTTCCTCACCATGTTTTCCTGTACCGTAAATCTGGTAATGTGAATTATCATATAAAAGCAAATAATCAAATAGAATATATCTCTCCTACAACAACACGCAATGGGCTTGAAATAATAATTTGTACAGTTTGTTAAGTGGCGAAGCCTAGGACGGCACATTTTTAGTCTTACAAAAATAGTCAAATTCCATTCGCGTAATTGGGAAAAGAATATTGTGGATCGAACATTACAGGTTAATATGGGAAGCCGAATATACATAAGTAAGGGAGAGGCAGCACACGTGCAACCATACCATTGTGTTGCTTATCTCTCGTAATGACTACGGTATAGTGTAAAGAATCACTTACCAGTGAGAAAAGACAGTCTCCTCATAGCGGGGAAGGGATGGTTCCCAGAGGTGTCCAGTAGATCCAGCTGGTATACTTCCCCTCGGATTCTGTACAGCTTACGGTGGAAATCCTCGATAGTGGGAGTGTAGCAGTCTTCGAACTTGGTGCTCAGAAACCTGGCTACCAGTGACGTTTTGCCCACTCGAGCTGACCTGGAAAGGAAAATAAAATATCTTTACAGAATTGTCGCGCCTTCTCACAAACCCTTGTGTGCCTACCCATGTTGGGGGGGGTCCCCCCAACATGGGTAGGCAGGTAGGTAGGCAGAGGTATGTAGTACCCCCACACACTCAGTGCTATATGTGACAGATAAGACAAGCACGACAAAATTATATAGATAACCAACCACTATTTCACCGTAGACTCACAGATGTCTTTCGCTCGTGGTTGGATTTTACCAATATCCTTACGTATATCCTGTTTCAAGTACCTACCACTTTCGTTCTCATCTTTGAAGGGTTAACGACCTCAAACCTCGGAGAAGCAGGAGTTGCAATTAACATAATTTATAGCTGACTAACGATATAACTTACGCATATCAGACAATTTGCCCCAACGTGCTTATGTGGCGATAATTAATAATAATAATAAAATAATAATATATCCTCACGCCTTCCCACAAGGCAATAATTTACCACACTTTAAATTATAAATGCGTTATTTTAATTCTAAAATCATCGCTTCTCACAGTTTTAAGCCTAATTTGTGTTCTCATTTAGTGAATTATAATTATTTTGATAAATAAATACAATTCAAATTTCCCGATTTTCCATGTTTCCAATCCAAAGACCTTTATCTTTGGTACTTTGGTAGTGAAAAAACATTGGAATACAGATTGTCTATGCCCTAAATTGCGAAAAGAATATTACAAAACCTTCGTAAAAAGAGGTCGCACTACATCTGGCAAAAGTCCTTTAACACAGTTTATAGATTTAGTTGCAGCATAGCGTTTAGTGTATTTAGTTTACATATTTAGCTTACAGTTCCACGATTTTATATAATAATAATAATATATCCTCACGCCTACCCATACATAAGGGTCCCCGAAGGGGTAGGCAGAGGTATGGTCACTTTCAGGCGGAAAGTGGATGTGTGGGTAAAGGTAATACCCACACACCCACTTTCCGCCATAATATATTAGATGCCAACATGACAGATGGCGAGTCAATCGCTGTTACTTAAGCATGACTTTACATACGCCTTTGAATTGCTTCTCAGACATATTCAGTTTTCCTCTCGATGTTTTCCTTCACAGTAAAGCTCGTGGTGTGATTTATCACTGTACTTAAGTTCAGAAAAACTCATTGGTACAGACGGGATTCGAACTTACGATCTTTGTGTTGCAGACAACTACTCGAACCACTTGGCCACCACGGCTGCTATACCACAATTTTATTGAAGGTTTAAAACACTTTTATCTAAATATAGCCTACACAGGGCAGGGAACAGTTGTAGCCTATTCACAAGACAGAAAACAGATGATACGAAGTGGAAACATTGTATATCTGGGAACTAACTCTCGAAATTATTTCTACATCGTGAAACAGATGAAAATATGAATTCAATAATATTAGTATAACATAAATACGAATGTATGTCAGCCTGTTTGTTCGCGCGCAAAATTTACGGGTAAATGTATATATACATATACATAACTTTATCGTTACAGTTGATTTTTAGGCCAAAATATGGTAAAGAAATCTCAACTTAAAATGTAGAGATAGAGTAGATATGAGACCCCCTTTACAGTGGATTAATCATAGTGACAAAGACTGCAGAAGTCGTAAATATAAGTTAAGCTCGCGGTTGCGCCCACATAACTTATCCAACTTTAATCAATCATCACCCAAAGGCAAGCCAAAACTTGTATAAGAAAAATCAATCCCTAACTTAGTAAGAGATTTTAATATTAACAAAATTTGTTTTGCTTCTACCTAGATCAAATCGATCGGACACTCAAAGACGGGAATGTCAAGAGTACTCGAAACCGACGAGCATGTATGAACAGGCTGATTAACGTGGACGAAGCGTGGTATTTGAGTCTAGAGAGAACTGGCGCTCTATTCTCGCTGGAGATCCTTTGTCCTACCATTTAAATAAATACAAAACGGTTTATTTTCGCGATATAACCGAACTCATGCAACAATCTGCAGTTTGTTTTACAAAAACCGATAACGATATTACATAGAGGGGTATTGCGCAAAATTTTACGGTAATATTATACTGTTATCGCCCGCTGGCATCACTTAATCCCGTGTGCAGCACCGTAATGACAGCTACATGACATTATCTGAATTCACCATCTCACACCGAAACAAACACAGCGCAAGTATAAATGCGTCTTCCACTCACATAGAACTTAGTAACCAGGTAAATAATCTACTTGTATGTATATGTGTGGTCACTATTGTCTGTCTGTAATGGACAAACTATTGACACTTATATTTATTGAATTTTACATCTTGTGACAAATGAACACAGTTCTACAATAACGCTATATTGAATTCTATTATAGTCTGTATTTAAGAAAAATATTACCAATATATTACGTCGAAACAGACACGTAACGATTTTATTTTTAAAAAGTAATTAATATAATAAAATAAATAATAATATATATCTTCAAAAATAATGTTTTTGATTCCAACGCTCAAGTGATGCTAGTGTTGCAGGCATATCTACTTAGGCAGCGATAATCTTGTACTCTCTCTTTTTCGCAGACAACCCTATATCAACGTGTTTGCAATAAAACAGCGCTTATGACGATATACATTTTTTTTGATTATCCAATCCAGTGAAAGTAACTGGCATCGATATACCTGTTTATACCTGACAACCCAGTAGTTCGCCCAGGTAAATATTAGACAACCCAACGGCTGCACATTTTATACTTTCAGTCAGGACAATTTTTTTTATTATCCTAATGTTGCAACATTTAATTAAAAATCATATTTTGAAAAATAATTATAAATAGTCTGTCCAGGATTTTTTTGCATACCCATTTTTTATATGTTTTCTAATATACTATATTCATGATAAAATATGTTTCGTTCTATTACCAGCTCGGTGAAGGTCGACTTAGGTCGGATCTTAGACTAATTGAGTTGCTCTCGTACTTGCTTACCATCTTAGATGTATAAAAATAATGGTAGTGTGTATTACAGTTTGTCAAAATAGTATCCACTTATAACTGATAAACAGTAACAAATTGACTTTTAAAAAATCTCTTCTGTTGGAAAGTTCTGTATCACATACATTTAAGAACCACCCTAACAATTAATTTATTGTTATTCCTCAATAAAAAATATTTTTAAATATCGAAAAGCCACCTTATCTAAGGATGCCGATATCGATGTGTTGTAACACCTCTTTCCTCAGAAGTGAGACTTTTTACGTTTCATGATTCTCATTGTTAATGCAGCCTTCCATTGAACTACAGACCGTTGTAAATTTTTTCCAACTACGACCAATCGATACGCTAACTCATTGGTCTTTGAAGTTTTTACGTGGTTACTTTGGATAGCCGAAAGTAAATTTTATAATGTTGTAAACATTAAATTACAACATCATATTTCAAATTCAGAATTTTTTATTTAACGTAAGCAACCCAAAGAGCACTTACTGAAACGTCGCAGGTTAAAAATAAAATTACCGCCGATTCTAATAAAATGACTGTCAGGAGATACGGCAAACGAAATAAAACCTTTTTGACATTTAAAACATTTTGTTCATTAGTTCCTTTTTTAAATAGCTGATTGCAAAATGAGCATAACATTAAATAGTACTCGATTTTTAATGATAATACTTTGGAATAAGAACCACTTTTCAGAGATAAAGCTTTAGTATAATGGCTCTTTGCACCCCTTTACTCCTTTCCATTGTCTTCATAAATTTTACAACTTATTTAATGTTCACAAAGTTTTTAACAACTTTTAAGGCGTTATTAATTCGTTCTTTACTTAAAAATTAATCTGTGGATTTTGGATATTTAAAAATAAATCTATTTTTAATGGTGGTATATATGTAGTTGTAGGGGTTTTACAAAGACATTTAGCCAGGTTCTAGCTAACTACATCACGGAAGTTTAACAACAAATATAAGTTATCAAACATTTAGCTACGTGAATACATCCTTGGGTCAAGTTTGACTCACGTGAACCATGGTATTTACGAACCGTTCCTATATTCATGAGCGTTGAATTTTAAAGAACGTTACTTAACCTACTCTATGTTTAAAATACCAACGAGGTATACATACCCGCGTTCTGTTAATATCCTAATATAGTTCATTTTTTTTTGGAATTTATCTTATCGTATGTTAAGCCAACTCTAGAGCCGTGGTGGCCGGGTGGTTCGAGCAGTTGCCTGCGACGCAAAGGTCGCAAGTTCGAATCCCGACTGTACCAATGAGTATTTCTGAATTTAAGTACAGTGATTAATCTCACCACGAGCTTGACGGTGAAGGAAAACATCGAGAGGAAACCTGCATACGTCTGAGAAGAAATTCAAAGGCGTATGTATAGTTGTGCTTCAGTAACGGCGATGGACTCGCCATCTGTCACGTCAGGGCACCTTATATACCTCTGGCGGCAAGCGGGTGTGTGGGTATTACCTATACACCTCTGCCTACCCCTTCGGGGATCCTTCGGGGATCCTTGTGGGAAGGCGTGAGGATATATTATATTATACATATTATAATAAAATATACAAATTTCATCCAATCAGTTCAATCCATCTAAAAATATAATAATAATCCATATAAAAATAATCCACATAATAATATATCTTTTGGCGAGATTGTGTACATCCGTACAGCCTCACAAACTTTTGTATTTATCATATTAGAAAGCGAGCGAGTATTTACAAGGCGAAGCTACAAATGAGTAGTGCAGCCAGCCTGGTGAATTATTATCTTCCTTCTTACATCCTTCTTGAAAAGACTATAGTATTTATATAGAATACCTATATAGAATATAGTATAAATATGATAATATATATTATTATATTTCTATTCCTATTATACCTATTATACCTCTATTCCTATTATTCCTATTATTCCTATTATACCTCTGGCGGAAAGTGGGTGTGTGGGTATTACCTATACACCTCTGACTACCCCTTCGGGGACCCTTGTGGGAAGGCGTGAGGATATTATAATAATATAATATAATATAATAATATAATATAATATAATATAATATATAATATAAATACTATAGTCTTTTCAAGAAGGATGTCAGTTAAAATAAAGAACGAATAACTTTTTAAATCATAATAATATTTTAAGATTGCTTTGTTTACTTGCCGTGAAATCACATCTTGTTTTTGATGGAACAAAATCGATTAGAAGCCTTTATAATATTATTATTATTACCTACATGCCATTACTGAACTAAAATTATTTCGTAAATTTAAATAAATGCATAAAAAACGATTTAACGAATGATAATAAATTTGACATTACGTATTGGTAGAAATTTGACGTTACGTATTGGTACAAATTTGACGTTACGTATAGTTGCAAATTTGACGTTACGTAAAAATAGAGTCAATAACAATATTTTTTTACAAAAGGTTTATACTTATACCATGCAACTATACAATGATAGGTAATCTATCAATTTCGCGGGCCGGTGATCAAAGGCACGGTGTGAACGACTAATCTCACACAGCTAATGCCTGCTAATTACCAAGGCCAGTTTATATGGCATTACTGAACAACGAAACGGTACATAACGGTGGTATCTTTAGTTTATCTATATATATATATATATGTATATATATTAGATCCCATTTGTGAACTCACTCATCACGAAATATCAGGAACTATAAGGCCGATTGACTTGAAATTTGGTAGGAGTATTCCTTACGCGGTGTAGAGGTCAGCTAAGAACGGATTTTGTGAAACTCGATTTTTTTTTACTTTTCCACCCGGGCGAAGCTGGGCGGGACAGCTAGTATTAAATATGTGACGTTTAATAAGTATTCCCCGTGTCCCTTACGTTGAATAAAATATTTTAATTTTGATTTTGACTTTTTTATACGACGACGAATTACTAAACGACGGTAATTTAAAGGAGCCGTGCTGGCCGAGTTGTTCAAGTAGTCGCTTGCAACACAATCGATTGCAAGTTCGTTTTTATAAGCAAAAATATTACAAAAAGTTTTTTTTATTAGCACGAGAGGTGCCAGTGACAGCAGAGAGGGATAACAGGCGCAGATTACAATATGGCGCGTTCTTGTAATCCCGGCATTACGGGAGATATAACGGAAGGTTTTACAGCGGAAATAACGGATAGCATTACCGGGAGTAATACGGAAGCGGATTAACAGAAACTACCTGGAGAATACAGTACAAATTAACTTTCTCTTTGACAATGGAGCATAAAATGTCAATCTAGTAGATTTAACATTCTTAATTCGAAATTGCGAAGATAGATGCATTGACGCATTAAAAAAAACGTATATATATATATAGGTATATATAGTCGTGCTTAATTAACGGCCATGGACTCACCATCTGTCACGTTGGCACCTAAATTATACCTCTGGCGGAAAGTATAATTTAGGTGCCAACGTGACAGATGGTGAGTCCATCGCCGTTAATTAAGCACGACTATACATACGCCTTTGAATTACTTTTCAGACGTATACAGGTAGCTCCATGTTTTTCTTCACCGTAAAGCTCGTGGTGTGTCTAATCACTGTAGTTAAGTTTTTGAAAAACTCATTTGTACCTTCGGGATTCGAACCTGCGATCTTTGTGTCGCAGGCAACTAGTCGAACCGTTTGTTGAAATGCGCTCATCTCAGGAAGTGCTAATCCAATTTGCAAATGTTTCTTCATTAGATAGCCCGTTTATTAAAGCAGGTTATGAGCTTATATATATTAATATAATGCCCAAGCGAGCGGATAACCAAATTTCACGCTGGTAGGAGGTCCTTAGCAACTTTAGCAACAAAAACTTTTAATAATAATAATAATTTGCACGGTTGACATCTGTCGGGCATGCCACCGCCCGGGTGAATCTCTGAGACATATTATCTCTGGTTGTTCTCATCTAGCTAACGGTGAGTACTTACACAGACACAACCAAGTAGCCAAGATCATACACCAACAACTTGCTTTGAAGTATAACCTTGTGGACTCGGAGGTGCCGTACTACAAGTATTCGCCCGACCCAGTTCTAGAAAATGGTCATGTCACGTTGTACTGGGATCGATCTATCATCACAGACAGGTGTATAACCGCTAATAAACCGGATATAGTGCTGATAGATCGATTAGAGCGCCGCACAATGATTGTGGATATTACTGTCCCGCATGAGGGGAATCTCGTGAAAGCCGAAAAAGACAAACAAATAAAATATTTGGACTTGGCTCACGAGATTGTCAGCATGTGGGATGTGGACTCTGCAATCATTGTGCCGATAGTAATAACGGCCAATGGCCTAATGGCAAAGAGCCTCGACCAACACCTCAAGAGGCTCTCGTTAGACGGTTGGATCAAGTGCCTGATACAGAAAGCAGTACTGCTCGAAACGGCACGTATTGTGAGGGGGTTTCTTTCTCTGGGACCCTAGCCACCGGTACCTTGGACCCTGATCCCGATACCGGTGGGCCCCTATATTTTATATTTTTAAATATGTTTTTTTTTATATATATATTTAAAAATGTAATATATGAGATGAATTTCAAATAAAGAATAATAATTTCAAACTTATGCGTACATTAAGAGAGGTATGGCATAACGGGTTTCCCGTTCTAAGTTGGAGCTGCCAGACTGGGGCAGGACCTCCACCTTATAGAAGTCCGTAGCCAAATAACACAATGTTTTGTGTTGTGTTCCTACGCGGTGGATAAGGTTTCCAGTAATGAGCTCCTTGGGGAGGATTGTTATATTGTGTTGGCAGCAAACGGAGACTCTCCGAACACAGAGTGGCAACGCGCAAGTGATTCTTCAGTATTGTAAGCGTAAACAGCGGGTTTTATCAGGTGGGCCGTATGCTAGTTTGCCACATTTATTGTATAAAATAAAATCTAACGCTGTTTCAACTCACTGTGAAGTGTGTTCCACTGTTTTTAAATTTGGAACAACGCGTCTATGCTTACTATCTTGACTTTCTTGGTAACTATTTAAGCCAGTCGACTACCACGAGTGTCTAGTCGATCATCTTTTAAAGGTTCCACGAAGGGGTAGGCAGAGGTGTAGAGGTAGTACTCACACACCCATTTTCCACCCGATATATATTTTAGGTGCGAACGTGACAGGCGTCCATTGCCTTCCCTGTACTTAAGTTTAGAAAAACTCACTGGTACTGTCGGTATTCGAACTTGCAATCTTTGTAGGCAATTACTCGAACCACTCGACCACCACTGCTTTATTTAAATTAGTTTAAGTAAATTGTTTTTAAGGTGAAGGTGAAGGAAAACATCGAGAGGAAACCTGCATACGTCTGAAAAGAAATTCAAAGGCAAATATGTATAGTCGTGCTTGAGTAACGGCGATGGACGCCATCTGTCACGTTGGCACCTAATATACCTCTGGCGGAAAGTGGGTGTGTGGGTATTACCTATACACCTCTGCCTACCCCTTCTTGTCTTGTCTTGTCTTCCCACATGGGTCCCCCCATGTGGGAAGACGTGAGGATATATTATTATTATTATTGTTATATATATAAATAGTTTTTTAGTGCTCCTGCGTCGGAACACGTAGATGATAATAGCGCGTCTAATAAAACGCAGAGTTGCAAACCGCAAGTGCTAGCGGACATAAAAACCTACCTTGCAATATTCACATTGAATAGTCAAGTAGTCCTCAGTTTCCGAAGTACACGATAAAAAATTTACGTCATTCCCAACCTATTTAAGTCATAGAATTTTCTTTTTGCCAATAACAGTAAAGTTGATATTGGTTCATTTTATGTCGATACCGCGCTTAAGAAAAAAATTCCCATTGTATACTCTTCACCTAGTTTATTACTTGTTACACTTAAGTTAGTGTATTATAATTAAATGGAACCCTTTTACTCTACATAAATTGTATTGAATTGAGTACTAACATTAATATACTGCCAGTTTAGTACATTTTAGTACAGTGACGACACGAAAACGCCGTAAAAAGTTGAAAACAAATTCAAATACGTACGTAGGTCGTGTTAAAGATGGAGAATTCAACATCTGTCACGTAGCTTTATAAATTATTTTTTTTATTTATTTATTTACACACACCTTAACGTCCTTACAGTAGGTATACCAATATGATGTTAAAAATATAATAATAGCATTAATAAACTAATTTACAATATATATATATATATATATATATATCCTCACGCCTTCCCACAAGGGTCCCCGAAGGGGTAGGCAGAGGTGTATAGGTAATACCCACACACCCACTTTCCGTATATTAGGTGCAAACGTGACAGAGGGCGAGTCCATCGCCGTTACTCAAGCACGACTATACATACGCCTTTGAATTTCTTCTCAGACGTATGTAGGTTTCCTCTCGATGTTTTCCTTCACCGTAAAGCTCGTGGTGTTATATATGTTACAAACTGGATCACTAATTACTGGATAAATTATTATGTCGAAATTAGGGTCTTATTACAGCTGAAGCCGTGGTGGAGAAGTGATTCGAGTAGTTGCTACACCAAGATTGCATGTTTTAATCCCGACAGTATGAATGAGTTTTCTGAACCTAATACACCGACCTTCATACTATACCCCTTAATAGATGTTCGGATACATGCGGGGTGCAATCGCGTTTACACCTAAAGGCGACCTTACCTAAACGATAACCTTTTTTGTTTTAATAAAAAAAAAACGAATACATAATTACTCACCCCAACATAACAAGTCGGAAGCAGTTCTTAGGAGGCGGCGTCGACTCTTCGCAGCCCTGCGACAGGGGCACACTCGGGCCCGGCGATCTCTCCGGGTCGGATTCCTCCCCGACCCCAGCGCCACGTCGACATAGCCACGATGTCCCACACTTGTCTCTAGAATCCTCTACGGGAGCGGCGAACTGACAGCGCCTGGGAGACCGCTGCCGACCACTCGATAGAGAAGATTTTAGTGGCGACGGTGGCGCCCTCACGGGACTAGGCGAAGCTCGCACGGGTGACGTAGTGACTTTGACAGGTGATGACTGGAGGGACAAAGCACCCCGCTCGGAAGTGCCGTTAAGCATCGTTGTCTATGCTCTAGTTGGTCTTGATTACATTATTATTGATTTCTTTTCACTGTTTTTGTTCCTTCATTTTTTGGTTTTTAATTAAAAAATCTACATGACGACTGAGGGAAAAATATATATATGGAAATTAAAAAAAAAATATTACTGTGGCAATCAGCGTAACTACTCGTAAAACCAAAGAATAAAACTCTTCCTTTTTGGAAGAATACATCTTTTCTAGTCTCTATAACATATTCAAATACGTTACAAATATGTTACAAACAATGGCGTTAATATTATACAAAACGGTTTTCATAATAAAAAGGTGAAGTAGAATGAGGGCGCATATCTCACCGGATATTTTTTCAAGTATGACAGGACAGACGTATCTTATTATTGCGCCCATTTGTTACGTGCGCATTTGACGGGTTAAGTGTATGCAACTTTTTCAATAATAATAATCTGGACATTGGTGGGTATTACCCATACACCTCTGCCTACCCCTTCGGGGACCCTTGTGGGAAGGCATGAGGATATATTTATAATCTGGACATCTTACACAAAGCCAACGGAATAGAACGAAATTAGACTGGGCCTGTACTATATCGTTTTGCGCGGAACTGGTTACGCGCCTTCCACATGGGTCCCCGAAGGGGTAGGCTGAGGTGTATAGGTGATACCCACACATCCACTTTCCGCTAGAGACATTTTTACGTGCCAACGTGACAGATGGTGAGTCCATCGCCGTTACTTACGCACGACTATACATACGTCATTGAGTTGCTTTTCAGACGTATCTAGGTTTCCTCTCGATGTTTTCCTTCACCGTAAAGCTCGTGATGTGACTAATCACTGTACTTTAGTTCAGTAATATAAATATTTACTGCACCTTAAGTAGGTATATCCTGTGTATATACAGAATAGCGAACACAAACACATCCTAATTGAATGCACATGACAGCAGCGGTCAACGAGACATTTTCACGGTTCAATAGTCGCGCATTGTGGTCGATATATTATCATGCCTAGCACAGCCTGCATAAAGCAACATACGTATAGATATACAGATTGATCCTGAACGAACACTGTACCAAATCTAAATATCTCCACGCGATCAAACCGACGAGCATGTATGAAGAGACTGATGAATGTGGACGAAGCGAAAATTTAAGTCTAGAGAGAACTGGCGCTCTATACTCTCTGCCTACAGGGACTCGGTGTGATGATATGTATGTGTGTATGTAAATTTACGACACGACAACGTATTTAACTTTACGATAATAATAGATCTTTGAATTGAACTTCAAGTAACTTTGACAGCGTCCAAAATGGTGTAGCGCTTTGGGTCGAGTTTGGCGTCCCGCACAAATAATAATTATGGCAGTCCAGTTTATGGCTTATGTACAAACCATAGGAAATAACAATCCGAGAAAAACGTACCCTATTAAATCTACTTTACAAATCCATAGAAGTGTATCGTACCCGTCCAACGAAGAATTCCCTGGAGAGACCGAGGGTCAGATAAGGCATTAAGACTTAGCCACAAATATACTGAATGGTCTTGATAAAAGCAATTTGTATTGCGCTAAATAACTGTTTGGTGAATCGATACTGTAATTAGGATCGACTTAGTTCTCCCATGAGAGCACGCTGGGATAATTCGTCTCTTTGAACGTGAAGGGCGTGAGATATTAGTCTCTAGTCTCGGCGCCAGGAGTACAAAGGGATTTGGAAGTGTGAAAATCAATAGTATACTCTTCTCGTATTTATTACTATAGCTTTGTCTTTTGCCGGCAAAAGCTGTTATGTATATCAGTAGTGAAATTTCCAAGCTCGAAGGTCTGTATCAATGAGTTGAATACAATTAGAAGTACATTAATTTGTCACACCACAACACTTCATGGTGTAGAAAAACTTTACTTTGAAACCCGTGTACGTTCAAAAGAAAAAAAGGTAAATTCGTAAACGCTATCCGTCACGTTGGCATCTATATATGTTTCCGACATAAAGAGTGTCGTTTCACCAATATTTTCTTATGCACTCCTGCACAAACTATGAAGCTATAATAATATTTTTCTGAATTAAATAATTATTACAAGTTGCAAATCCCACCAAGGGCTTGCGTAAAATGAATCGGATGAGAAAGTTTTAGTGAAGTACTATAGCAATCAGAACAAACCTAGCGTGGGCCGACCTTTCTTCGGAAACAAACGAAGATTCTAATTATAAGTTTGTAGGTTGACTTAAGAAATACTAATCTGGTTTCTAAAGGTCTAGTGATCGAAACGAAAACCGGCTCGAAGCGGTTGAATCACGCGGACCTTAACTGGTTTAAGGATACATCACTGCGTAGAGCCCTATTGCAAATAGAGGTAGGGATACACGTGGCGGATATTATCTGCTGATGCATAATGATGCGCTCGGATATGATTCTTGCCGAGTGCGAAGGCTATTGAACTGAGATCGAATATTAAACTTTTTTTTTTTTTTTTTTTTTTTTTTGTATTGTCTCTCGTAGCGTGAGTTCCGGGAACTTTTGCTACTTAACCGGTCAATGGCGAGACCTAGGCCTCCAGCCAGGCAATTTAGTACTAAGCAACACAGCTAAGGGCACCCCCTGTGGGGTACGAGCCTCGGCTTAGGGCGTTGCTGGATCGCGAGCAAGGGAGCTGGGCTGGACTGGTAATTTTATTTATATATTATTTGGCGGCGGGATTTGCGCGTCTGGCTCGGCGCGGGCCGGCGTTTGCGGAGGAGGTCGGGGGGGAACATTACGGCTTATTCGCGTCGAGCCTCGCCGGCGAGGACGGAACAGTGGTCGGTTGTGTGTAGTGTTGGTATGTTTTTGTCGGGCGTCCTGGAGGACCGTTATGTCGTCATCCGGTTCAATGACGGCATGTTTTGGACGCCTTATCTTCGAGATAAGGGAAGGAGTGTATCGGGCGGCCGATACGACGAGGGGGTTGGGGTGATTTACAGCAGAATCGAAATGACGTTTGGACAGTTTTTTCAAAAACTGTTTTATAGTTGGGACTTTGAGGTCAACGTGGAGTTGACTATTACGCATGTACCACGGGGCACCTGTAGCTCTCCGGAGAAACCGGCTTTGGAGCACTTGCAGGGGGTTGAGTGTTGACTTGCTAGTGTGTGCGAACACTACACCCGCATATGTCATGATTGGTCGAATGCACGTCGTGTAAATCCTCACCTTGGATTTCAATGAGAGTTTACTTCGCGCATTCAACATGCTGTGAAGTCTACCGAGCGCGAAGGCGGCTCGCGCGCGTACCGCCTTTACGTGGTGACGGAAAGAAAGGCGTTGATCGAGGATCACACCCAGGTATTTGGCTTTTTCTTCCCATGGAATGGGTTTGCCGAAGAGGGTGATGGGGGCTACCCGCGGGCGTTCGAGGCCTTTCCAGAATAGAATGGCTGCGCTTTTGGTGGGGTTCACTTCAATTCTCCATTTCCGGAACCACCGCCCTAGGGCTGTGACCGCGGATTGGAGGTTGTCGTGAATTCCCTCGGGAGTTCTGCCTTTGTAGTAGATAGCCGTATCATCGGCGAATAGAGCGCTTTTAACTCGTCTATGGAGGGGAATGTCGCTGGTATAAAGCGTGAATAGGAGTGGCGAGAGCACAGAGCCTTGCGGGACTCCTGCTCGTATGGGATGTGGGGAAGAGAGTGTGCCCTCGACTCTGTAGCGGAAGGATCGGTTAGACAAAAAGTCCCGTACTATGCGTACTAGACGGTCCGGCACGCCCAACTGGTACAGCTTGTATATTAAGCCGTTGTGCCAGACCTTGTCGAATGCCTTCGCCACGTCGAAGAGGAGCATACCCGTAGTAAAACCGAATTGGAAGCCGCTACTGACGTCTTCCACTATACGGTGGACTTGTTGGACACAGGAGTGTTTGGTTCGAAAACCGAACTGTTGGTCAGGTATGACTTTCTTAGAGTCTGCAAAACTCTTTAATCTATTGTAAATAAGTCTCTCGTAAATCTTGCCAAGGACGTTGAGGAGACTGATGGGGCGATAACTGGAGGCTTCGGTCTTGGGTTTCTCTGGCTTGGGAATACCTATAACCGTTGCACTTTTCCAGGATTGGGGGAAAAAGTTGTTGCTCAGTGCTGCATTGAAGATGGCAGTGAGCAAAACTATGATATAAGGGGAGAAGAGTTTGATAACTCTGTTAGCGATCCCGTCGGGACCTGGGGCTTTCCTGGGGTGAAGATCCTTGATCACTTTCCGGACTTCGTCCACCGTGATTGGGGCGATAGGGTGGTCTTGGTGTTCGGAGGGTGGGTGGGATAGTTTGCTTTCGACCTCGGCGTCCACCTTCTTGAGGTGGCGCTGATCTACTGGCAAGGTGCTGGGCGTACATTGAGCCTCGAGACTGTCGGCCAGGCACTCGGACTTCTCGTCGTCGTCAAAGGCGGGCCCTTGATTTGGACGAGTGAGTGGAGGCATGGACGAGATTTTGTCTGATTTGAATATTAAACCTGAAGTATATGATATATATACATCGTTATGGTAAGTAAGGTCTTTTTGGGGAGGTTTTTTTGGGACAGATTTGTATACCTTTACCTCAATTTATAAAACTTTACCTCAATTTAAGAATTTGGACATATGATATGTGCAATGTCTACAATAGAATCAAATCGATTGTTTGTTAAATATGCCCCTACCAGCTGTTAACATCTTGTTAAATTCGCTTGTCAATCTACAATAATTTGGCCACGCAAATGGGATCACTGACCCCATTTGACATTTAGGACACGTTCCTGTGGCAAGTTACTCATTTAAGTCAATTAGGTTATATTAGGCAACCACGAAATCACTGCATACTCATTATAAAACAAAATCGCTCTGCCGCATCAGTCGACCTTAATGCATTAAAAGATTAAAGATAAAATTAAAGAGAGGTAGGGCATAACGGGTTTCCCGTTCTAATTTGGATCTACCCGACTGGGGCAGGACCTCCACCTTATAGAAGTTCGTAACCAAATAACAGTATGTTTGGTGTTGTGTTCCTACGCGGTGAATAAGGGGGGAGGATTATTATGCTGCTAACACAGTCACAGCCAACACACAAAAAAAACTCGAAAACTACTCAACGGATTTCGATGTGGTTTTACCGTCAGTAAACTTTTTCCGATGAAATTTTAGGTAGGTTGATATGTATGTAGGTACATACATACATATCATCACGCCGAGTCCCTAACGGGGTAGGCAGAGAGTATAGAGCGCCAGTTCTCTCTAGACATACATACCTCTTTCGCTTCGTCCACATTCATCAGTCTCTTCATACATGCTCGTCGGTTTCGGGTAGTTAGGTAAGTATATATCTATTTATAATATATAACCTCCATTACGTTTCTTTTTCTAAAGTGTATCTTTACCAATTTACTAGTGATTGATTTTTGTTTTTTCATGTTCAAGTTCTTACTCGTCACAAGATTATAAGAACAAGTTGTTTGGTATTTTTTTGAAGAATCGATACAACATTGGTCCGTTAGTTTTAATCATGACTCGTTCGTAGTTTAGTTTCTTCCAGCGACGGCTATGGGCACCCTCACAGTCTTCGGGGAAATCATATAACATACGCGCAGGTGGTCTTCAAACAATAATAAATAATTTAATTTCTAACAATAACACGATTTAGGACAAATAATTGGTTTCTCTGGTGTCCCTATGGAATACTCCTCATTGATACGTCCACAACGCGATATTGGTACCTACCTTATTGTATGGCAGCGAATCCTGGGTATGTCAAAGGAAGTATGAAAATAGCTTGAATGCAGTCGAGATGCGATCTCTTCGAAAAATGTGCGGAGTAACGATATTAGATCGAAACCGCAATGAAGAGATTCGTAAATCAACTGGCGTGAATGATGTAAAGATGAAGAAAGGCATGTTACGTTGGTTTGAACACATAGATAGGATGAGTGAAGAAAGATTGACGAAACAGATATACAAAGCAAAAGTGTGAGCAAGAAGAGGTAGAGGAAGGCCACGTTTGATGAATGTGGACGTAGCGAAAGAGGTATGTAAGTCAAGAGAGAACTGACGCTCTATACTCTCTGCCTACCCCGTTAGGGACTGTATGTATGTTATTTAATGATACTTGTAGCTGGGAGAAACAGTCTGGTTATTCACCAAGAAATGTCTCCCGCGTCTATCTGTATATTCGCAATAACTTCAAAACTACTGAAAGTATTTTCTTGCGGCTTTCACAAGTAGTAGTAGAGATGTACATGAAAAGGTTTTAATACATAATTTAACAATTTATTGTAAATAAATAATTGGTAACATTGGTTAAATATGATGCTTTCATCGAAAACGATGCCAAAGCCTAAATTAACCCTTATGCGACCTTACAACATTATACATACATACAGATTCGCCGGAAGAATGTACATTTCATGGTTCAAAGTTAAGCTTTTGAGATAATCCATTACAACCATGTAGAAAGCTACAATTATCAATATTCAAAGGACCAAACTTACCAACCTAGTCAAACTAATCAGACTAGACAAATTACTTGACCTAAATCGGTATTAAGGGGTAACTTTGGCAAGTTACCCCTTAATACCGATTTAGGTCCCCTTATACTCTTATATCCCCTTACTTTTACTTTAATCATGTTGGCACAAAAGTAAAAGTAACAACAAAAAAACCGAGCTATTTTGTTAGGTAAACATTTATTTATTTAACAATTTACACCAACTATAGTTCCTGTTAAAAGAGCAATGTTATACGAACGAAATAAAAAAATACTTTTTCGACGTAATAAAAACAGGACAACTTCAGAATTTCCAATTTATCATAAATATTAATTGAATACATTTTCAGAAAGGGCCGGTGGCCGGATTTTATCGAATCAGTTCAGTTCGGTTATATGAAATCAAAATTGCATTTTTCGGCTATAGCTGAAAAACTGGTAACAAAATCAATCCAAGAACGATCTCCGGCGGTTCGGGTCGATTTGTTTCTCAACTTAAGTAAGCATAATGCTCACATCACGAGCTTTACGGTGAAGTATAATTTCGAGATAAAAACGACAGTAAGAACGCCGTGGTGGCCGAGTGATTTGTGTACCTAGTTGCCTGCAACCCATAGATTGTAAGTTCGAATTCCAACTGTTCCAATGAACCAATGAGCTTTACGGTGAAGGAAAATATCGAGAGGAACCCGTGGCGTTTTTACATTAACTTTACAATGTAAAATATTAAGTCACTTGAGGTCATTAGGGCAAGATTACTTGTAGTTTTTCATACATTCAGACAATCAAATTCAACCTCATTCTAATATTATATTATTATTATTATATAGAAAGAAATAATAGTCAAAGAATTACCGAATTGCGTCCTGCAATACTAATGAAAAATACTTGGACCAACGCCCTCTCGATCGTAACGAAACAATTCCTTAATTGAACTGCAATAAAATATCCTGATACTTGGTTACTCTGGACTCGTATTTATTTACGATATTCCATTGTTTGTAGTCTCATATCTCAGCGGTTTCTACCAATGAGAATGAGATTTTCTGTTTTTAAAATACAGTCATTTATCTCATTAAAAGCGTTACGTCAGAGGAAAATATCCTCGGTAAACGCGTTTGAGAAGAAAATACAAAAAATATTTCGTACACCTTTTATGGATGCTTTTGGGAACGCGTGAAGATATAATAGTACCATTATTTTATTGCAACAGTTTGTTAATTTAAAAAGGTCTTTACATTAACGGTAACGATTTAAAGCTTGCATCGCAAAATACAATCTTACTTTATCGTTTACTTGATTTCTTAATAAAATAAAGACATTCTTACAAATGTTTTTTATTGAGTTCAGTTGGTTTTATATATTTGAAAAAATATCTACGTTCCCTCGATCTCATGCAAAAGTCTACATGCCTACATAAAAGCTTATTTATATGGAAACGAAAGTGATTCTCAAAGAGCATGTGTTCAATCGCGTGGAAGAAACAGGGCGCGTTTTACAAATTTAAAATCCGAGGTTGTCGTTCTCTTTAAACCTTTTAGTTGTTTCAGTGAAATCGAATTCTGCAATAACTTTTATTGTATAACATTGGAATGTTAAAGTGCAAGCTATTTTCAACCTTATCTATAAAGGGCCAAACTATAAAAATAACAATAATCGTTTGATCAAATCGTTCGTTCAATCGGCTGTGTCGTGAGGACGTGACAAGAACAATAATGAAAAACACTTAGAAGGGTATATTTTAAACTATAAAAATATTATACTCACGCCTTCCCACTAGGGGGGACGCCAGTGGTAGGCAGAGGTGTATATGTATTACCTATTCCCTATACCCTTTCCACCAGAGATATATTTTTAGGTGCCAAAGTGACATAAAGCGAGTCAGTCGCCTTACTCAGGCACGACTATACATACGCCTTTGAATTGCTTCTCAGATGTATGCAGATTTACTCTCGATGTTTTCTTTCACCGTAAAGCTTGTGGTATGACTAGTAACTGTACTTAAGTCTCATTGGTACAGTCGGGATTCGAACTTGCGATCTGTAAGTACTGTAATCCAGTACAAGCGATACACACGTATCTATTAGACGATCCCTAATTTCAAGGAAATCTGTAAACACGCACGGGTGTATACACTCTTTTGCTATTGCCATATTTTACTAATATGTTTTCGATGGAATACACATTATCAATAACGTGTGTTTTTACAACACACGTTAAGAAATAAAGAGAGACGAGAGAAAATACACCTAAGCCCTACTCGATCCGTGAAATCGAGTCGTCGACTTGAAGTCGATTAAAGACCACATGAACCACATGAAAATCCATTCAGTAAGTTTGGAGTTCATCGCCACCTGACGCGGCAAGGGTCTTTATTTTGTTTTATAATATGTAGTTTTACTGCATGTATACAGACAGGTCGGATAAATAAAAAAGTATTTGCTTCGAATCAAAACCACGCATGTGACACGCCAGTTCTCTGCATCGTCTTTATAACTAGTAATTAAACCAGCAATATACAACCTTATAACGAGCCTCAGTAGAGAACCTCAGCGTGCCCGCCGTCGCCAGCTAGTCTGTTAGCTATAAATTAGTTGCCCTATTATTAGATATTTGATATGATAGCTAAACTCCCTCGCTATCGGTACCATGATGATTATACACAAAGGACAGAGTATTCAGAAAACATATTATTATTTACAACAAAATGCACTTACTTTAATACCTTACCTCCTTACTGCTTGTACACGGAATAATAAATGGGTACATTTCTTGGGTATCCTTCATTCTCAGTAACCAAGTGTGAATGTAATTTATCAAAGTACCTTTAAAGATTCACAAATTCAAGAACAAAGTGGTAAGTTTCGAGACCTCCGCTTTAAAATGCAATAACTCAGAAACACTTTGTTTCGAAACAAAACAAAGGTATGACTTTCATAAACGGTATTGCGAGATTATTCAGAACGGCAAAGTTTGGATGACTATAAAGTTCATTGATAATTTATATTGCGCTCATCACCGCAAAGCCCAGTTACTACTTTGCCATCGTGGGGGAAAGGGACACATGTATGTATATCTTTAAATCTGTCTTTTTCACACTCTTAAAATTGATGGCTTGCAATTGTAAGACCCCTTCGAAAACCTACTAAAGTTTTTGGGAGTGCTTGTTCTTTCACGTAAAAACTAGTGGACGGATTTGGATTAAATTAGGCAGAGGTTGATTATTAGCTGGACTAATAATAATAATATAATAAAAATAATATATCCTCACGCCTTCCCACAAGGGTCCCCGAAGGGGTAGGCAGAGGTGTATAGGTAATACCCACACACCCACTTTCCGCCAGAGGTATATTAGGTGCCAACGTGACAGATGGCGAGTCCATCGCCGTTACTGAAGCACAACTATACATACGCCTTTGAATTTCTTCTCAGCCGTATGCAGGTTTCCTCTCGATGTTTTCCTTCACCGTAAAGCTCGTGGTGTGACTAATCACCGTACATAAGTTCAGAAAAACTCATTGGTACAGTCGGGATTCGAACTTGCGACCTTTGCGTCGCAGGCAACTGCTCGAACCACTCTGCCACCACGGCTTGGACCACCACTAGCTGGACTAATAGACACAAAATCATTTTTTTTGCGGACGAAACCGCGAAGACCTGTCATCATGTCGAGTTTCTAACGGGGTAGGCAGAGAGAATAGAGTGCCGTTCTTTCTAGACTTACATACCTCTTTCGTGTTCTAAATCCACAAAGTTGTCATCCTTTAAGTATTTATAATAAAATTATATTGTAGTTAAAGTGGATTTTTTTTTGCTGAATCGGTGTTTGGAGTTCTTCAATTTTTATAAGATATACTACACGTCAATAAGTACAATAAGCTCTGCCTAGTTTAGGGATAGTTTGCTTTTCGAGTACAGTATTCATTAAAACAAAAATCATGCATCATTTTTAACAAAATCTTCCGAATTGATGACGTCATTCCTTATCATTATTCATCAAGAAGAGAAAAATACATGTTCAAAAAACCTATCCCAAATAAGCTCTTTCACACGTACATTTATCGGAATTGTTTTTTTTATGTTATGAGTACCGATTCTCATTAGGCTCTGTGAAATATTCCTAAGAGCCTGGAAAGGAATATAAGCTCTATTGTCACGGACGATATAGTTATGACGCAGTAGGAGCTACAAGCAAAGAGCAACCAAACAATAAAGCACATTTCATCCCAGCCGGACAGCTACGTGCAAAAACAGCTCACAACACGATAAATGTTTAAACTAGCCACCTATGTTAGAGGCTTGCTTTGACGTCCATTTTTTATGCGTTCTCACAAATGAAAGCGGGTTTCCATTACCGAGGTTTGTGGTTGTTACATTTTTTTATGCCAGGACTTGAAGCCGTGGTGGCCTCGTGGTTCGAGTAGTTGCCTTCGACACAGAGATCGCAGGTTCAAATTCCGACTGTACCGATGAGTTTTCTTAACTTAAGTACAGGAATTAGACACACCACGAGCTTTACGGTGACGGAAAACACCACGAGGAAACCTTCAGAAGTAATTCAAACGCGTATGTATAGTTGTGCTTTGCGTTGCAACGGCGATGGACTCACCATCTGTCACGTTGGCACCCTGTGGAAAGGCGCGAGTGTTAGGACTACGCCATTATGGCTAGGTAGTCTAGAGACTGGGTTGCTGTATTGAGCTTAGAGCTGCGTTAAGGAACCTATCAGGTTACAAAGGTCGTAGGTAGACAGAGTTGTAATGTATACAATATTTCATCATATTCCTATGTATTGATTGATCCAGCTACAAATCTTATCTCTGTGCGAAATTTCATCCAGTTCCGTTCAGTCGTTCTGCCGTGATTGATTAACATCCTCACAAACATGTATAATAATAAATAATATCCTCACGCCTTCCCACAAGGGTCCTCGAAGGGGTAGGCAGAGGTGTATAAGTAATACCCACACACCCACTTTCCGCCAGAGGTATATTAGGTGTCAACGTGACAGATGGCGAGTCCATCGCCGTTACTCAAGCACGACTTTACATACGCCTTTTTTAATTTCTTCTCAGACGTATGCAGGTTTCCTCTCGATGTTTTCCTTCACCGTAAAGCTCGTGGTGACTAATCACTGTACTGTACAAACATTTATAATAATAATAATAATATTTATTTATTCACTTTCAATTCATTATATTCATAATATTTGTCGTTGTCAACCCCAACGAGTCCATCGCCGTCTTAAGTACGTCTTTGAAATAAAATTACTATAATATGTTAAGGTAACAGATCTCGCTGACATTTTGTTGGTCATTGATTTCTACAGTGTTTTCCTTTGCAGTAAAGTTTCTGGTAACACTGTACTCGTAAGTACCGACCATCAGGGTTTGAATGTGCAAGCTAAACATCTTCATCTACTTAAACCGTCGACCGTCTGGTCTAGTGGTTAGAGCTCCTGACTGCAAACTTGAGGTCGCGGTTTCGATCGCTGAGAGCAGATATTTGTGTGATGAATACAAGTATTTGTGCCTTAGTCTTGGATGTCCCTATGTTTTTATGTATATATCTATCTATATAAGTAAATATATCGTTGTCGTGTTACCATAACACAAGCTTTGCTTAATTTGAGGCTATGTCAATTTGTGTGGAATTGTCCCAGGGTTTATTTACATTTACATATATATTTATTGAAATAGGAAATATTTACAGTAGGTTTTTCTGCAATGTTCATCTTGATTCAGAGAGAGGCAAGAGCAACTTCTCCATTTAGCCGGAAGTAGAATAGTATAATGCTGAAATACCGCCCATTGTGTAGTCGAAATATCGGCGGCTTCATGAAAAAGGTGCTTGTAATAAATTTTGGACGCAATTTTACCACGCAATTCCTAGGCCGACGGGTTTCCTTTCAATAAATTTGACTCATTACGTGTCAATATAATAATTTCGTTTGGATATATAATATATTTTAGGTGACAACGTGAAGGCGTAAGCATAAATCTGAGGCATAAATAAATAAATAAATATATATATATTTATTGAATGCGAAAGCTGAATCCGGGCGAAGCTGAAAGTAGAGCTGAGAGTAGTAAAGAAGAAAAAGAAGAAGATTTCGCCCGGCTGAAAAAACAAAATTTCCGGGAACACGATCACTCAAATAATAATCAATCATCAATCAGAATCAATACCATTCTCGAATCCACCTGAAGACACACAGAACATTTCATTAAAATCGGTCCAGCTCTTTAATAGGAGTTCAGTGACATACGCCCGCTCGGAAGAAATATCTACATACATAGGACACATGTGCCTAAGATTTAGGCTAATACTCGTGTCTATCACTAGGTTTGACTAGACGGCCGTCAATCCCTCTCACATATTTGTATTGTCTTACTATATATGACTATAGACATTAGCAACGTGCCACAGAGTCTGTATTTTAGTAAGCCATCGATTGCTGATTGCATTACTCATAATTCAGTAGTCTGTGGCAGAGGGGTGTCGCGAGAGACACTTATAATACTGACAAAACATTTTGTCCACTTTCGTTGGAGAAGTCTTGTCTCATTTTATGTCGTCTACCATCCGACTGAGGATTTTATTCCCACAAACATTGTTGGAATGTATTCGGTAAATAACAGTAAAAGGTAGATATTCTAGGTAATAGTTGAGTGGTTGTCATACACTATAGGGGCTTTCAATTAAAAAAAAGTAAATTTAAATATGAAGCTTTACGTAAGGTAAGCCAATTTAAGCCGGAATGTTACTTCTATTCACTCCACTTAGTGATTTGTCACAAAGCAAGCGTAGGAATTGAGAAAAATACCGTTGGTTTAAAGATAGACAAGTTTAAATATATTTATTTGAAATATCTCGAATCGGACTGGTAGGAGTCGATAGATCATCATGAGTCAATAACAATATGGGTATTTTACTTTACAAAGGTCTCGCACTGTGCGCTTCCAAAGGAGTTTTCTTCCGCGAACGCTCAGGCTGTGGAATGAGCGCCCCGTTCAGGCTTTCCCTGGAGAGTACAGCATGGAGTTCTTCAAGAAGGGTGTGAAACGATTCCTGCAGGATCGGCAACGCGCGAGTGATACCCCTGGTGTTGCAAGTGTCCATAGGCGGCGGTAGCCGCTTACCATCAGGCGGACCGCATGCTTGTTTGCCATCCTTATGGTAAAAAAAAAAACTTTTACCTACCATTCAGATAACTTTCTTTGGGCGTGCTAGTTAAATATAGAACTCTACTCTTGTAGAACACAATGTGACGGATAATCCTATTCGCCAATCGATTGGTTGCTGAGCCGCTAACTTTGCTATCAGCAAAAACTCATTTTTAACCTAACTACGTAGCAAATGTGAAGTGTAAGCGAATTAATCGCTCGTCGAATTACATACTTATCGATGCTCACTATCTTATCGATTTTATACTCCATTATACATTTTGATCCTTAAAAGAAAGCAAAAATGGTATGAGCATTACGGCTTAACCATGATGATCTATTGCAATCATAATTCACCAATTATTATTAACTAGCTTATGCCCGCAGCTTCACCTGCGTGGAGTTGGTAAAAGTAGCTTATGTATTTTCCTGCTAGACCCTTGTGGGAAGGCGTGAGGATATATTATATTATATTATATAGATAGATTAACACATAGATCCATAGGATATCCAGGACTAAGGTATAAATAGTCGTGTTCATCATACAAATATAAGCGGGAATCTAACCCGCGACCACAAATTTCGTAGTCTTATATTAATAGCTTATATATTATTATAGCTTACCGCTTTTGACACTAAAATTTGATACGACTTCTCATCGGAAGCAGCTACCGTCCTGACCTAACCAACGTACTCGTAAGCCGATATAAATTTTCACCCTCCGCTTGCTAGACTTTCCAAGGCTCCTGACATGCCCATAACAATTTGCAATCAGGATCATCGGCTTAGCTATATGTTGAACGAAGTTCATATTGATCGCGAGAAACGACGCCTAACTTTGTAATTGACCTCAATTGACAGGAGCCGTGATGGCCGAGTGGTTTAAATAACTCACAAAGTTTGGATTGTAGGTTCACGTCCCTGGTGGTGTGTACCTTATGTTTGAGAAGGAATTCGAAGACTTCGGCAACGGATTCTTCACACCTTCCCACAAGGGTCCCCGAAAGGGTAGGCAGAGGTGTGTAGGTAATACCCACACACCCACTTTCCGCCAGAGGTATATTAGGTGCCAACGTAACAGATGGCGACTCCATCGCCGTTACTCCAGCACGACTATACATACGCCTTTGAATTTCTTCTCAGACGTATGCAGGTTTCCTCTCGATGTTTTCCTTCACCGTTAAGCTCGTGGTTTGACTAATCATTGTACTTAAGTTCAGAAAAACTCACTGGTAAAGTCGGGATTCATACTTGCGACCTTTGCGTCGCAGGCAACTGCTCGAACCACTCGGCCACCACGGCTCTGTTCGGAGGATTCGCAATATGTCATATTCCTACGACAAAGTGTGCGTTTTAGCAATCAGTTTCAAAAATCAATTCAGCCCCAACTGTAGAGGACTCTACAAACTAGCGTATCTTTCTATCCCTCACTTTAATCATAATAAAGTGTACAGACACTAATTTGGTATGCGTTTAGCAATGGCATCTGTCCTTACCGATGGAGTTTTATTTGAGAGCAGTCTTATAAAAACTACTTTGCAAAATAGATTCGTAATTGTATTGCCCTTGGACCCTATACTAATTGTCCCGCTCAGCTTCGCCCGGGTGAAAAAGTAAAATTTCATGAAACACGAGCGCAACGCCACTTATCCAATTCCAATTGTAAATCCAAACAATTCTCGAATCCACCTGAAGACACAGATCATTTCATCAAAATCGGTCCAGAGTTTTCGGAGGAGTTCAGTGACATACACGCACAGAAGAAATACGAGTATATATATATAAAGTATATAGGTATATGTGGGAAGAAATTAAGCTTGATTTTTATCATATCGCGAGCAATGTAAAAGGAAAACTACGTGAAACCTGCATATGTTAGAGAAGAAATGCAAAAACATACTGTAGTCTCAATTTTTATTATTTCATAATATTTTTAATGGTATATTTTATTGCGTGCCGCAGGTGTGATTAATATTTTTGATTTTTTATTTCGTTCGTTCATCAATCAGAGTTTACTCTTTGTGGTATTGTTTTTCGTTAATTCGTATTTATCTTTATATATATATAAATGTTACGTTGGTTTGTGTACGCTTCAAAAACTCAAAAGTCCTGCACCGATCGAGCTGTAATTTTAGCATGTTATATAGGTAATCCGCATCAAGGATTGTTTTTATCTATTTTTTACATCAGTCATATATCCACAGCGTAGCGTGGCAGGGTACAGCTAGTACATGTATATATATATATAGAGGTCGCGGATTTAATTCCTGCTGGCTTGAAATTTTGTGCGACGAACACGAGTTGTACCTTTTGGTAATTGCGAAAGTAAGTATGTGAAAATGGCTAAATGAAATTGGATGAAATTTCGGAGAGAGATTGATTAGTGGGATTATTGTTTTTTTTAGATGGTCCAATGTAATTTGTACCAAAGTCTTGTTCTCCAAGTCGTTTCTATAATAGTGTGTATAACGTTATCTAGGTCACATAATACAAACCTTGCTTAGTTTGGGACTGCAACAATTTGTGTGGAATTATCGCTTTGTAGTTTTGGTCGGTATTCCCTTTAAAGTTCCCTTTGTCAAAATATATGTATGTATTTGTACATCATCGTGATTCTACATGTCATAGGAGGCTTAATTTATTATTCATAAGCTCACATCAACCTGTTCCGAGCGTGTGAATCACTTTGTCGTGTTCCTGAAATACGATTTGTATTGATACATTGTTTTCGTTGATACCTTTCAAATGAATATGTACCTAAAACAGAATAATACTTGTACATTGTTTTGAATATTTTTTTGATAAATATAATAATATAAAATATTAGAATGCAGTCGAGATGCGATCTCTTCGAAAAATGTGCGGCTTACGATATTAGATCGAATCCGCAATGAAGAGATTCGCAAATCAACTGGCATGAATGAGGGCGTGATTGTAAAGATGAAGAAAGGCATGTTACGTTGGTTTGGACACATAGAAAGGATGAGTGAAGAAAGATTGACGAAACAGATATACAAAGCAAAAGTGTGTGCTAGAAGAGGCAGAGGAAGGCCACGTTCCAACCACCTGGATCAAATAGATCGGACTCTGAAGGACGGGAACGTTAAGAGTACTCGAAACCGACGAGCATGTATGAAGAGACTGATGAATGTGGACGAAGCGAAAGAGGTATGTAAGTCTAGAGAGAACTGGCGCTCTATACTCTCTGCCTACCCCGTTAGGGACTTGGCGCGATGATATGTATATATGTATTTATTTAAAAACTTCCTGCAAAATTAATTACACATGTGGACATAATGCCGTAGGCATTCTCTACCAGTCAACCTTTGTTTGATGCAGAGAAAGGTATGGCAGGCTATAGAGGGGATAAAAAACTGGGAAATATTAACATGACTTAATATACCTATATGTGTATGTATCTCAGGTAAAAATATTTTATCAAATCGTATAACTAATACGTTTGTTTGGTGAAAACAAAAGAGGAAACAAGCTTTGGCCAATAATAATAATAATAAAGACGTGTATGTGATGTGAAAAGAGAGCTGAAAATGTAGATAGTTGGCATTCTACTCTCTGCTTATCACGTCAAATACGCGATGATATGTTAACCATACCTGTCGGTTTTTTTATTTATTTATTTATTTATTTAATATTTATGCACAATTCAAGTACAATGGTGGACTTAATGCTAAAGCATTTTCTACCAGTCAACCACCGTTGACAGGAGAAACATGGAAGCGGGTGTGCACAGAAGAATTAGCTTAATTTGTTGATAGATTACATATATATTACATAGCATAGAATTGACATCAAAATAAGTAGCATGCAGAATTGAATATGAAATAAATAAGTATACAAAAAAGAAAACATACATATATAAGTTACATACATAAACATATATTACAAGAAACATATTAATATATAATACAAATAAATTATGAGTAAATATTTGTATTCTAGGATGCTTTCAAATAGTGCTCATCAATAATTAAGAAGATTATATTTGTTAGTCGAGTCTGTGGATAAAATTATACTATTTGTATATCTTCAAGTCTATGTCATTGATAACCGAAGTACAAGCGTTGTCTAGAACACAATAAGTATACTTAATTCTAGCTAACTAGAAAATAAATCTATTATTTTTGTCACTAGCTTGTGAATGGTGGCTTAGTGGTTAGACGACGAAAATCAGTAGAAGCTAATGGGTTCAAATACCGTTTTTTTTATTATTTCCCGTTCACTTATATTCATTGTCTATTACTATACACCCGCTTTAAATAGGTAGCGTAACGATTACTGTTCAATTCCTGTGGGTAGTACAATATTTAACTATACATATAAACCCTTCTCTTGAATCTCGCTATCTACTGATAAAAAATTGCATCAAGCTATGTTGCTTAGTTTAAAAGAACTATGCGGGATTTGAACTTGCTATACTATGAAATGAAGGTTTAAAAAATCCCTCGTTATAACTGTTAACTGATCCCTAAGGATCAGAGTTTACACTCGTAACGGGATATAAATGGTTAGTTAAAATCGCTCCAATTCATACGGAGGACAGTTAGAGCAATGGGGACCGACATTGTACCCTCAGTTCTTCCAAAACGACCTCTCCGTTACAGCGTGAAAAGGTACGCAGGGCAAACTTACCGGAGTTGTAAGGAAAATATCATACTATTTTCATCTCAACCTTTTTTGCTCCGAATATCTATTGCCTACTGTGAGTCAGATTTCACGATATTTATAGTCACTTTATTAGGTTTCTCAACGAAAGAAAGATTACCCCGTTTTACTGACTCTCTAGATATTTCCCAAAGTAGAACGGCTTCATAGCTTTTATAAGGGCAAAAGGATTTTCTCGAGCGTCGTAAAAGTTACTATGACTTTTTGTGTATGATAATGTTTTGTCGTAAATGTGATACGACAGAGGAAATATTGATAAAAAAGTAGCCGAATAAGGGTAACAATATTTAACTGTCATATGCTTTTTTTATAAGCTCATTGGTAATTTGGCCTTTTTAAATGATCAAGGGTTATGGTAACTGAACATAAATATAAATTAAAAATAATGTATTTAATCTTTCACCAAAGTATTTAGTAACGAACAATTTTTAAGCACTATCTCAAACACTCAACATTTACTCACACATTTAATATTTTACAAAAATATTTGATCACCAAAAATAATTAGAGAACGTACGGACGAGCGCGGTTTTGTATCGCTACGACGCTACGGCGTAGCTCCACGCGAGTGCCGTCGTCCGGCGACAGGCAAGCACTGTCTACGAAACGCTGGGGATGCCAGCCTCATATCGAATTACCCGATATTACACAAACTTCTGAATAATATAGTGGAAATTAAGATTCCCACAGCTGCTTCTACTGTACTTATTAAACCAAATGACTTTGTTACGACTTTGGTATTCGAACAAAGTTTGCCCGAATTTCAATATATTAATAAATATGGAAATGTTATGAATATTATAATTAATATTTATATAATTAGTCCCTTCCTGTTATTATAGAGTTTCAGGTTTGTTATGTTATTACAAGGAATTGTGTACATCAAAGGAAGAACATCCTGCGAGTATGCAAATTTCAAAGTATAGCATCGACATAGGACAGTAGGTAGTAAAACCTATACTTTTCTATACTACGTTCAGAAAACATAAATACTGTTACCATTACTGTACAATGAAGTCGTTTCAGCCCCTGTATGGCAGATTAACTTACCATTAAATGTTGATAGCATTAAAAGAAAATGATTATAAATGAGAGCCGTGGTGGCCGAGTGGTTCGAGCAGTTGCCTGCGACGCAAAGGTCGCAAGTTCGAATCCCGACTGTACCAATGAGTTTTTCTGAACTTAAGTACAGTGATTAGTCACACCACGAGCTGAACGGTGAAGGAAAACATCGAGAAGAAACCTGCATACGTCTGAGAAGAAATTCAAAGGCGTATGTATTAGTCGTGCTTGAGTAACGGCGATGGACTCGCCATCTGTCTCGTCGGCACCTAATATACCTCTGACGGGAAGTGGGTGTGTGGGTATTACCTGTACACCTCTGCCTACCCCTTCGGGGACCCTTGTGGGAGGGCGTGAGGATATTATTATTTATTATTATTATTGTTTATAAATGCACTAGATTAACTAAAGATCAAACGAAATTGACAGGAGTTTAACGCTTCCGTTTTTAAGTCCTATAATATGAACACGATGCAATACTGTAAAGGTGCCTCAATTAGCGCTGACTACTCCGCAAAGTTATAACTGCACCGTCTATCTGTTGCGTCAGCATACCATTAATAATAACAGTAAGTATGTTATACGACCCCATTTTTCATAGAAGATATATATGGTATTTCATAAAACTTTGTTCGACCTTAAGGTTCGTTCATAAGACGTCTATACGCCACAATCCTTTGTACAGAGATCACCTGAATGCCGAACGTGGAATAAATAATGTATGATAAGCGAAACGATATCACATTAAAGGAGATATGGAGTGTAAGTGACCGACGCGTATTTGTAATGCCGTATCATTTAAAGACCTAGTTACCGCCAACTTTATGGCCATCCAACTATTATTTTAAATATTTATTTAATTTATTAGATTAAATATGAAAGTTTTTGAGGATGTATGTTCCTAATATACGCGAATATTACTACAAAGACATATTGTCGACTGAATAATCAATTAGAAACATCCTTTTATCAGAATAAAAATCCAGAAACAAAATGAACCAGTAAAACAAATTTACGTTGGTGAAACCGTATGGCACAGCTAGTTGTTCTATAATATTGTAATTTGGTGTACGAAATTAAATAAATAAATAAAGCAGTCCACTTTGTCAGTGGCTAAGTACCTATAGGCCAAGTAAATATAGCCCGCTATAAATTAAATTCCCAAGAGAACGATGTCTACTTCCAAGACAAAAAGTAGCCTTTGCGTTTACAAATATGCCTTCTAACTACACTCTTGTCTTGTGAGTCTTGCTAATTAACCGTCGTTAAATTTGACTGTTCCACTCCCTTGCTCAAACATTTTCAACAACAGAAGAAACGGCGACACAAACTCCCCGGTTTCCTTTTTTAACACTTTCACTTAGAAAAATTATAAGCTAACATATAAACTCTTTAGAAAAGGAGTAGTTTACTGCCATGTTTGGTAATCATTGAAATAATCTATTGAATGGTTCTCGAAGGGATAGCCAGCGGTTTAACAACACTCTCTTTTCGCTGGAGACTTAATTAGGTGTCAACGTGACAGGTGGCAAGTTCGTTTCAAAATCACATCTGGACTGCTTTTTAAATGTATGCCAGTTTCCTGGCAACTTTTTCCTTCACCGTATAGCTCACGGTGCAAATACTAAACATAAGTCCTTGTACCTAAAATCTTGGTTCATACCGGCGATCTTGTTTTACAGGCAACTACTTAAACGACAAGGCGACCACAGCTCCCATTTTTTGTTTAAGGAATACTTATTTAATTTTATTATATTAATTATGAAATAGTATTGCATTTATTAAGGAATACTATTGTACCATTGAAAACCAAACCCAAATGAGTCGTTTCACGTTCAGTTTCCAGTTGGTACCGTAGAATGCTGGTTACAGAACCATTCAACATTCCGTCCACGAAAAGCGGCGCTTAAAACGACTGACGATGACAATTGCGCTTTTCCGGAATATTAAGCCAAACAATAAATGAATAATACATGAAAATAAGAGATAATTGGAAGCATTGTGACAGAAACACGTTTTGTAAATTTAAACAGGAAATATTAGGGTCCATTTATTGGTTAATGCGAGTTTATTGCGTTCGCTTTACGAGCGACCGTAAATTATATTGCGCTTATGCGTCTATTTGTTTGTTTGAGCGTTAATAAAACCTAAGATACGGTTCTAAATTAAAAGTGTTTGATACAGAAAGGAAGAACAATTAATTCTGACTCAAGTCCATTTTTTTGAATAAAATCAAATTACCAATCAGCCTGCTTGTGGTCGCTTCCAACTCTAACCTTACTCGAGGGTCGCCTGTCTTAAAATTCCTCCCTAAAAGGGTCGCCAGCCATAAAATCCTCCCTTCGATTATATACACCAGCAAGTTTATTTTTTCTATATCTATAAGCTGGCAAATTAAAACTTTTGGTACAAACCAATGAATTGTTTTCTGAGCTGAAGTAGGTGCAGTTATTTTAGTAGGTTTTAGTAGTAAGTGCACAGACTAGACTGAACGTCGACCTGTATGCGGCCTGTTCCTCTCGATGATTTCCTTCATCCCAAGAACTTTAATAAGAAATTCAAGTACGTATGTTTATTCATGCTAAACGTCCAAGGATCGCCATCCATCACGTTGATACTTAAATATACTTGCGGCTAAATGAGGTTATTGCTCTTCCTCTGTTAACCCCTTCAGGGAACCTTGAGGTAAGGCCTGAACATATACAGGTATAATCATTTACTGTTAAATAATTACATGACAATGATTTTGGAATCGTCGTCAATCATTAAGTGTACAAGCATTCACGTTAATGGAATTTACTTTGATGTCGCAATGAGGTAGCTAAAATGTTGCTGCAAAGATATAATGTCTCGTTTATCAAATTCTGCAGGTATCCTGGTTATTACCTACCTTAGGTATTAATCGATGCAAACAATTACGTGTTTTATAAATACATATAGTTAAAAGAAGAAGAAGAGGAAGACGACGTTCCAACTACGTTAATCAAATCGATCGGACCCTCAAGGATAGGTACTCGAAACCGGAAAGCATGTATGAAGAGGCTGATGAATAGGGATGAAGCGAAAGAGATCTGTAACTTCTGTAAGTCTAGAGAAACCTGTCGCTCTTTCTACCTTCTCCATGTGTTTTTCAGTGTTTCTGAAATTCTTTCAAAATTTCTGTGAACTAGATAAGTAGGTACCAATATTCTCACGCCTTCCCACAAGGGTCCCCGAAGGTGTAGGCAGAGGTCTGTAGGTAATACCCACACACCTACTTTCCAACAGAGATATATTTTTGGCTGTCAACGTGACAGATAGCGAGTCTATCGCCGTAACTCAACCTACCTCCAGCTTTACGGTAAAAAAACATCGAGAGTAAACCTGGGTACATTTAACAAGAAAATCAAAGACGTATGTATCGTCGTCCCTTAGTAAGGAAAAAATACCATACAAGTATAAATATCACACAAGTTTTTAATACAAATAAAAATGTCATACAAGTCCTAAATTGACTTCCCCGGCACAAATAAATCAATAGGATCCGGTTATTTTTGATTCCCTTTACATTGTTCAATTTCCAAGACGATTTTTCACACGTCGATCCAATGTAAGCTACATTCTGGATTGCAGTTCGTATGCTATTGGGAATTGGGTATTCTCGAAATTTGTCTGTCTTAGTTATTGGCTTTTCCCAGCATTTATTTTGCGACTATTATAAATAGAAATATCTCATCATAAATGGAATGAAATTGGAATCTCTCACTGAAATTAATCAATTAACAAGTATTAAACTAATGGCTAACAAGGGAACTGAACAGTGATGCTTATGAGTTGAAGGAAAATTTGTAGACAGGAATTTTGCAGAGTGACCAGAAATTAAAGGCACCCATGATATAGCCATTATAGATGTTATTAAACTCTAACCCACGGAATCCCTTGAACGAGGTAGATAAAATAAAATTAATACATACCTACATTTCTCCATAACGAGTCCCTCACCGGGTAGCCAAAGGATGAAACGCCAGTACTCTCTAGATTTACAGATGATTTTTTCCTTAAATTCAAACACACTTCATTTTGATATTTTTACTAGCAATTACAAAATTTTGTAATATTTCTATTGATATTATATTGCATAATTAGGTAGGTGTCATGAACTGAATATAGTCTAAAACATGAATAGACCTGATGGAATCAAACAAACAGTTTGTACCGATCGCGAACTACGAACGAAGGAAATTACAAAAATATAGGTATGAACTTTACTTTTTTTTATGCAATGTTTGCTTAGCTCCGTAAAAAGGCCATGAAAATCGCATAGTACACTACACTAGTAATTATGTGTTGCTTGCAGTGACCTGCGGTTTCACATACCTAACGTTTATATCCTCACGCTTTTCCATAAGGGTCCCCGAAGGGGTAGGCAGAGGTGTATAGGTAGTACCCACACACCCACTTTCCACCAGAGATATATTTCAGGTGCAAACGTGACAGATGGCGAGTCCGTTGCCGTTGCTCAAACACGACTATATCTGACGATGACGACTATGAATTGCTTCTCAAACGTATGCAGGTTTCCTCTCGATGTTTACCTTCACTGTTAAGCTCGTGGTGTGACTAATCACTGTACTTAAGTTATTAAAACTTATTGGTACAGTCGGGATTCTAACTTGCGATCTTTGTGTCACAGGCAACTACTCGAACCACACGGCCACCTCGGCTTTTATAAAGTACCTACGATATATTTTAATATAAAATGCAAATCTTAAAATCTAATAATCGCGATATAACATAGTGCTCGCTGTAGGGGCTGGCCGCCGCGCAGTCGCCCTCCCGCCGCTTCTAATGGACTGCTGAGAGCTTTGTAGATTAACGCTTACTAACGATTACGCGGCTTACCTATTTGTCTAGACGAGTATTACTTAATTAAAACCAATATTTTATTATAACATATTTATTTACGCCTTTATATAAACGGGGAGCCATTCAAAACCTTTTATTTAACTAAAGAAACACAGGGAACACTAAAGTTATTGAACGACATACATTGAATATTAAATTACCGTTGCCACCGTAGAAACGGCGAAGCGACCTCCCGGTTTTTTACGTAGAGTTAGACAAGGATTTGATTTACATGTATAATGTAAATGCTTTAAATTCCATTCTGTTGCTTTTATTCTATAAGCGTAACACGAAATAAACGAAAATCATATCTCTTTTTCTATCTGTATATTTAAGTGCCAATGTGACAGATGGCGAGTCCGTCGCAATTCCTCAAGCTCGACTATACAAACATCTTTGAGTTATCTCAAACGTGTGGAGGTTTCCCCTTGTTCCTTTACCGCAAAACTCGCAGTGACATTAATCAGTGTAAAAACGTTCAGAAAAAAAACAGTCGGGATTGGAACTTGCATCGTGCGTTGCAGGCGACTCGCACCACTTGGCCTGTGGTGGCCGTTTCTAAAAATATTGCGATTTAATAAATATTTATCACTAAAACTCGGTCATTTCGCAAGTGTCATGACCGAAGACCACGCTGATACAGCAATATGAATTCAGCTCGCGTATACATGGTGCAATATGTCGAGCGCAGGGTTGATTACATGCCTCATAAACATAACGAGATGAATTTCATTCCCTGCAAACACCAATGAAAACCACAATATGACTTGAATCATCTCCACGAGATTACGTAATCTTGCTCAAATATGAGCGGATGAGTAACTATATAAAAAAGAAAATATGAATGCTTCGCTTTACACCGACTACTGCAGAAAAAGGGATTATGAATCTCACGGGCGAATTTTCTCTTCTCTATTACAAAACTCCGTTCGAATTAGTACTTGTTATAAGTCTAGGATCTTACTGATAGGAACACGAGAACTAACCTGTTTCTTGCTTCGTTGTTGTCATATACATAATATATGTAGGTCTCTTGATTAAATATTCCACAAAAAAAATTAATATCATTACTTATTCCAGCCAAAAAACGTTTTTCGAAGTTTTATGGGTTCACGGATAGTGAAGGTAAAACTGAAGAGAATCTGAAACTGTTTAGATACATATTCTTCTCGGATATTCAGCTGATACTGGGTTTACACCACTTGTCTAAAGTAAAAGTATCAAAGGAGTTAATTTCCTATGCTTCAAAAGGTACTAAATGGTTTACGAGCAACCAAGGTAAAACTAAATTAAATTATATTCGTAAAACGGGAACTACACGCAGACAATTTCTCATAATTTTGCAGTGAGGTGTATTTTAGTAGACTGTTGTGTCAGTAGTCATGCGTAAGGATGAATGCCAAGTTCAATAAAATCACGAGTGTATTTCATCATTTAATGTATTTCTTTACAAATTGCATATAACCTGGATCTACAGTCATCTAATCCTTAAGGTTACAGCTCGATACGTTTTACAATTTACAGCGTATAGACGAAACGACTTATAGAAGCGAAACAAGACGGAACAAACACATTGAGGGGTTTATTTATGAATACATATAACATTAAAAGGTCATTCTTTTTCACGCCAGAACTGCTGAACGAAATTGCATGAAATTTGGCACAGGAAAAGATTATTAGCTGGATTTTAATATAGAGGATATGTTTTGTTGCATGAAGAAGCATTTCTAGTGAAATTATGCCGAAACCGACGGGCAGTTAGTATTTATATAAATAGTAACCAATCACCATGTATTTTAATACACGTCGCATTTGATGTATATATGCAATCTCATGTTGCTAGGCTTAATACCTAAATCCCGGGCATCTGCAAATTTCCACGTGTCTATCAATTCTAGTGATGACAATTGGGCGGACGTTTTGTGCAGGTCTTGTCGCCATTCTCAGTCTCATGTGCGAACCTTTCAAGTCCAATTTAACGGATATTTTTATTTATAAATGGTTGATTTAGATTACGTTCTCATTTTATTTCTATCTATATTAGTGTCAGGTCGGGGCTAATCACTTCCAATAGGTTATATTAAGATTTGTTGACTCCTAATGTCAAAAGCGGAGCAACTACGGTGCGAAGATTTAATTTAACAATTCTCAAATGTACATTTCTGGCGAAAAAAGGGTGTTCTCACACTTCTTCCCATAACACGACGTATGAAAAGGCATGACGAAATCTTATTCTTTTAATAATATTCACAAATGTATAGATACGACCCACAACGGTAGTTACATAATATGTGTAGATTCATAAATAGACCCACCAATGCACAATAAAAAGAAAATATAGAAAAAATACAGGATTGAGCAGTGTAGGTACAATAAATATTATTATATAAAACTACTTCAGGCTAAAGGAAATAATATAAAAAAATATTTTCATATTGAATTCTTGCCCACCAACTACATATTCGCCCACTATGTGTAAATGAAACGAAACTTAATACGCGCAGCGGACACTAATGGATAAAGATTGATATAAGGCAAAGCATATACTTACATATATGTTTGCTAATGTTACAATATTGTATTGTAGTATATTATTGTGGAGAAATAACATTAATAATGTGTTTACGCAAATATATATTTACGAAGCAGCGATATTTAACAAATATTTTCTTTAAACGATGGTGCGAATACGTGGATACAAACAAAACTGGAAGCACAACTTTTTCAATTAGGAGTGAATGCTGATACCCTTGAGATTATGCCCGTTCTTAATTTGTCGTGTTTTCGGTACACCCCACTAGTCTTTGGAATTTAAACTTTATAATAAGGAGATAAATCTTAAAAATAGAGAGCCGTGGTGGCCGAGTGGTTCGAGCAGTTGCCTGCGACGCAAAGGTCGCAAGTTCGAATCCCGACTGTACCAATGAGTTTTTCTGAACTTAAGTACAGTGATTAGTCACACCACGAGCTTTACGGTGAAGGAAAACATCGAGAGGAAACCTGCATACGTCTGAGAAGAAATTCAAAGGTATGTATAGTCGTGCTGGAGTAACGGCGATGGACTCGCCATCTGTCACGTTGGCACCTAATATACCTCTGGCGGAAAGTGGGTGTGTGGGTATTACCTATACACCTCTGCCTACCCCTTTGGGGACCCTTGTGGGAAGGCGTGAGGATATATTATTATTTATTATTATTATATAAATCTTGAAAACGATCCCAAAAAGAGCAAAATGTGACCGGAAATTTTTTAATAAAAATCTTGAATAATAAAGTTCAATAGTCGTCGAGTTCAAATTAAAATTGCAGATTTCAATCCCGGCGGTCTGTACCAATGAGTTGTTCTGAACTTTGAAACGTGCATACGCTTGAGAATCATAAATACATCTTGAAGGTTTCACCTTGTCGACTATAGACCTGCCATCAAATCGGCACCAAAATTAATCTCCGACGAAAAATGGCTGTTATTACTCTGCCTGTTCCTTCGGACAATCAACAATTTCTCGGAGGGTTAGACGTGGCAACCCTACTATATTTCGTCGGATATAGTTTTGGTACACGCGTAAATAAAAATAATTCAATTAAAAAGCATATTTATATAACCAACAACTAGGTGGTAGTACCGAATTCAATATAGAGCCAAAGTAAAACGGGTGTTATGTTAACGGCACAAGACTTTATTTCTTTTGCACATACATTATTGGTGTCAAGCATTTCAATGACTTTCTGGAGACAAACCAGAGCAGTAGCAAAAGAGGTGCTATACTATGACATGGTATTGAAATCTTTGTTCAAGAATGCAGGACGTCTATACATCTGTCCCTTTCGCACTCATTATCATCAATATCATGTGGGCCCAGGAACAGTTCTCATAGGAAGCCATATAAATTTCAATATCCCTACAAATATGCAATTAACTGGAACATCGCCGTACACAATGACACCAACGATACTAAGACTAATCCATCACAATTTACGATACAATGACAATCCCAACCGCTATGCTTGACCCTCGCCAAAACTCCCATGTACCTACCTTACTAATTATGAACAAACATAGATAAAGAGAAAGTATACCGATATTTACAGCACAAAAGATATCAATGTAAAAAGGAGATCCTAGCTTACTATTAGAGTGAAGTCTTTTCAAGTATTGGCTAGATAAGAATTATACGTTAAGTGCATATGAAACCTCTATACAAAGTCATTTGGAAAGTGATTTATATAATTTTATGTCACCGTCTGCTTCGATTTAAAATGTCTGTAGTACGGTAAGCATAAAGTGCCAGATTTATGTATATGTGCCGTGGTGGCCGAGTGGTTCGAGCAGTTGCCTGCGACGCAGAGGTCGCAAGTTCGAATCCCGACTGTACAAATGAGTTTTTCTGAACTTAAGTACAGTGATTAGTCACACCACGAGGTTTACGGTGAAGGAAAACATCTGAGAAGAAATTCAAAGGCGTACGTATAGTCGTACTGGAGTAACGGCGATGGACTCGCCATCTGTCACGTTGGCACCTAATATACCTCTGGCGAAAAGTGGGTGTGTGGGTATTACCTATATACCTCTGCCTACCCCTTCGGGGACCCTTGTATTTATTATTGTATTATTATTGATGTATATGCCGCTTAAACGTTCTTGAATTACGGCTGCAATAGCTCTTCATGGTAACCGATCCGCTGATCCGATCTTAATTAGATTGTGCACTCCCTCTAAATCAAATTTAATGCAAAGTGTAATACGTACGCAGACATGTAACACATTATCATGACATCTAAACTATACATTTGTTGGAGAAACAAAGAAACCAATGCACATATAATGATCTACTAATGCACATCAAATGATCTACCACCCTTTCGAGCGAAAGTAATTGTGCTTAGATATATGCTGATTGGGTAGCCAATTTATGTTCCATTTTCAAAATTGTTCCATTTTCAAAATTGTTCCATTTTTCGATACGCTTGGCTGGAGTTTCCCGATTTAATTTAAATATTTTTAAGTCCCTCTGTTAAGGTAACTCGTTAACATAAAGAAAACCAATTGAACATAAATTTCCTCAATTTAAACGGTAAATTTCCAATACATATTAAATAAATTTTGAACACATAAAGTATTTACAATACAATTTTAAAATTAAATTTACATACAGATAATAAAATGGCGTCGCATTTAATTCCGTTGACAAGACGCAATGCAGAGTTACAATCAATGCATCCTAAATGAAAATCCATCGCCAAGTATTTACATAAATCATTAATAAACGAATTTTATGTCTGAATCCTGTTTAAAAAAACGCGCAGTATCGCTCTTAAAATGCTGAAGATAACATTTCGGGGAAATGCAACGCTACATAGAAACAAATGGTTTTTAAATCTACGTTTGTAATGCGCCTGTAAATGCACTCCCCCTTCTTAATTGTACTTAAAGTTAGTAAATAAATGTGATTTTGTGTAATTGCGGAACACTCTCATCACTTTAGTGTCTTTTTAAATATCCATTTCAGTATTAAAACGTCCATCGTCACTGTCGAGTGTTATTTATATTTTAAATTTCTGTGGATTCTTTCACATATGTCAATTGTCTCATCAATAAATCTACTCGGTGCGTATGAGAGGGACAAAACATTTAATTAAAATTTTTAACACGATAACAAGATAATGTTGATTGATGGAATTCGGTAATTCGAAAAAATAATACGAGACATTCGAAAGGTAGAATTTTGCAGAGTGTACACTGTTAAGAGATGTATTTAAAATCGATCGATTTTAGTTAAAACCTTAAACCATAAGCGTCCTAATATTTTTGTTCAGCATACATCGATGCACATATACAGATGTATATAAGTATAGATTCGAAATACAGAAGACATGTGCCATTAAATGACACATCAACGTTAATTATACGACACCAAGCAATTACGAATTAATTTCTTAGCTTACCTCAGACATGTCAGTAACATGCTCCTAGCAGTTTGAAACATATAGTTGTCTCTCTCACACGCGCCTTTAATGCGATGCTACTAATCCTCTGTCTCAGTTAGTTGCAGTCACGGCGCTCTGTTGTTTGTGTCTCCGATGATCGTAATTGACCAGTCGCTGGCCGACAAGGTATTTGTCGTTCTTTATGTGCTCGTACAGTTTGCGGAATTGTTTAATCTGTTGGCGATATATCATTGAGTGTGAAACAAGGCTGCGTGGTTATTAGCGAGTTACAACCAATCCAAATTCCTGCATATATGTATGTACACATACATACATACCATTACGCAGAGACCCTCCCAGGGTTTATATCATACCTTCGAATCCAGGAGGTTTCTTAAGAAGCAGGCACATTTATCGAAGTATACGGTTTTGATACAACCTAACAATATAGTATTTAAAAGTTGAGAGTTTGATAAGAAAGTAAGTAAGAGAGGCAGGGCATAACATGCTACCCGTTCGAATTTGGAGCTGCCTGACTGGGGCAGGACCTCCACCTTATATAAGTCCGCCGCCAAATAACAAAATGTTTTGTGTTGTGTTCCTACGCGGTGAATATGGTTTCCAGTAAAGACCTCCTTGGGGAGGATGGAGGATTGTTATATAGTTTTGGCAGCAGAGGGATTAGTCCCATTATGCTGCCAGCACGTATAACTCTCCGAACACAGAGTGGCAACGCGCAAGTGATACTTCGGTATAGTAAGCGTAAATAGGCTGCGGTAACCGTTTAACGTTTCGTTGTGGTGTGCGCGCACGTGGCACATGGGTGGCAAACAAGCATGCGGTCCGCCTGATGGTAAGCGGTTACCGCCGCCAATGGACGCTTGCAACACCAGGTTATGTAACGTACCTGGAAGACGGCCAGAGCGCAGAGTACGGTGACCAGCAGCAGCGCGGGGTAGACGCGGCGCGCCACGAGGTTGCGCTGCGCTGGTGACGTCACCACCAGCGGCGCGAGGCTGTGCGCGAACACGTACGGCACGGCCAGCGCCAGGCCGAGCCAACACACTATCGGGGCGGCCACCTCGCGCAGAATGAACCTGGACACACACACGTGCAGGGCGTCTACAATAATGGAACCGCGACTGGACGAGGCAATAAAACAAATAGCTCCAAAGATAACCCAACAGTATCATTATTAAAAGTATTTTCTTAGAAACTATTATTAAGATACAAAAGACGTAGTTTTTATTAGCTTTGTTATTATTGAACCCAATCACGTATTTGAGAAACTGTTCATTTGTGGTTAATTCTATGGCACTTTGAAAGGTACGTATGTAAGACCATAGATAAAGCCAAAAATAAACAGTAGGTGCCAGATAAAATAAATAAAATAATCTATTGACACGTAGTAAAAATAACAATGCTATTAGGAGTTACACCCATGCGAGTTACCTTACGACATACATTGAACATATTAAAATATATATATATTTATATATATTTATATATATATATATATATATATATATATATATATATATATATATCTTCTCATCAGAAAAATCGAAACACTGCAAGTTTATGTTTTGTAAGAATTGTCAGTAATATATGTCAAATGTCGTTTAATAGTGAATAACACCTAATATTATTAAGTTTTAAACGACATATAAAATTATTTGGATATATTTCTGTATATTGTATGCCTGTACAAAAATATCAGTACACGTGTCGCAAGGGTGAGTTTATGAGAGAGTTGAGGTAGAGCTTACTTGAGGTCCATCTCCCGGATGCCGTCCCGGTAAGCACGCTCGATGGCCCGCCGCATGGCCCAGTCGGGGCCCATCATGGTGAGCGCGCACACGATCTTAGTGTACAGCACGCCCAGAGCCCAGTCCTGCCACACGAACAACACGGGCGACTGCTCCAGCGGCACTCGCAGCGGAATCACCAGCACCTGTGCAATAAAAGCTATTGTAACAGTTGAATGACATTAGTCGCAATATAATAAGCAAATAATGAAAACGTAAATCGAGTTTTTGAAACCGAAACGAATATTATTACACTATCATATGGTCCTTCGAGCCGGATTGACGAACTGATAGAAGTGAAGTGAAAAAGAAAGTTTGTGTTGCAGGCCCTCGAATCTTTCGGCCACCACGGCTCTGTATTCACTTAAGCACTTATTTTAGGTATATATATATATATATATATATATATATACCTAAAATAAGTGCTTAAGTATATATATATATATATATATATATATAAGATCTTAATTATTTATCATTGAAATACAATAATAATATCATAAATTAATTTCTAATAATATGCTTTAGAAATTTAATTCTAGTAATGTACCTACGTAAACCAAGCACCGTACTATGCATCATTAACGCAATATGTATTGTAAGTTGTGAAACGCATGTTGCGATTTCCTATAATTAAGGAATCATTACGGATATCGTTACTTAAATTGTAATTTTTACGTAATTACTATCCCGGCGAACTTTGTACCGCCAAAGTCAATGTAGTGATCGTGTTTATAAGTTTCTTTTCCTTCCTTATTCCTATATTTTAATAGTTATTCTGCTATTCTCGCATTAGACGAATCCAACAAATCAGAGATAATCAGAATCTGTGTACCCGTACCCAACTTTGTTTTATCATCATATCATCACGCCGAGTCCCTAACGGGGTAGGCAGACAGTATAGAGCGCCTATTTTCTCTAGACTTACATATCTCTTTCGCTTCGTCCACATTCATCAGTCTCATCATACATGCTCGTCGGTTTCGAGTACTCTTGACGTTCCCGTCCTTGAGCGTCCGATCGATTTGATCCAGGTAGTTGGAACGTGGCCTTCCTCTGCCTCTTCTTGCACACACTTTTGCTTTGTATATCTGTTTCGTCAATCTTTCTTGACTCATCCTTTCTGTCCAAACCAACGTAACATGCCTTTCTTCATCTTTACAATCACGTCCTCATTCACGCCAGTTGATTTGCGAATCTCTTCATTGCGGATTCGATCTAATATCGTTTGTTTTATTAACACATAAATGTCCATTCACTGCCAAATCACGTGCCAAATCACGCTAGAACGGCAGAACGGAATTGAATGAAATTTGGCACAGAGATAGATTATTAGCAGGATTAACACATACACAGGTCCGGAAATAAATCTAGATACAATTATATGAATAAAAACAAATTTTACGCGGGGCACAGCTAGTACAAAAGTAAATATAGTAGGAATGTGTGTATACGCATCTTCCAACCGTTCGGGGCTACATAGGGGCTAGACGGGGCAGTGGCCCGGGGCCCCTCGGACTCTGACTTACTAACTATACCTATATTGAGCTAGTAATGGCAATTTTTTTTTTCTCTTTATTTAAGGAGCTTTGTTGCACAGCAACTATGTCACTTCGTGAGGACACCTAGATATAAAAGTAATTTAAATCTACGCTTATATCATTTCAATAAATATTTTATATCATCAGAACTAGGGTTCGCCGGGATACTGTTACACAGAATGGCAACTTAGTTTGAATTTTTGAATCAAAATAAGTTAAAATGTATATTTGGTTTTTAACTTATTGTACGTATAGTACGACCAATCTGGATTACGACAAATATAGGTTACGCAGAATTCGGAAAACAACAAATACGAAACAAACGATTATAAATAGCTTAGTCGGGCGTATGTATAGTCGTGCTTGAGTAACGGCGATGGACTCGCCATCTGTCACGTAGGCACCTAATATACCTCTGGCGGAAAGTGGGTGTGTGGGTATTACCTATGCCTTGTGGGAACGCGTGAGGATATATTATTATTTTATTATTAGTCGGGGCCCTAGTTATTTATTTTCCCCAGGGCCATCGGTAGCCTAGCTACGTCACCGAGTAGAGTGTGGATGCTCACCAGCTCGAGCAGCAGGCCGAACATGAGCGGCACGAGCCCCAGCAGGCCGAGCGCGGCCAGCGCGGCGCGCGCGGCCCGGCGCGCCCAGAGCGCGGCGCGCGCCCACACGGCCGCCCGCCCGCCGCGCGCCCAGCCCGCCGCCAGCGTGCCGCCGCGCCCCAGCGCCCAGCACACGTACATACCTGCCGCGCACACACACATCCACATTGCACTTGTCTCTATATATTATATTTTTAACCGACTTCCAAAAATGTGGTTTCTGAATTCGACTGTATATACATATACTTTTTTTGATCTCATAAGCTTAGCCGAGCGTAAGATCCGAGAAAAAGTGGTTCGAGCGGTTGTCTCCAACACAACTGCGGATTACCGAACTACAGACTACTATTTATGAGTGAGTATGAATTACTAATGAGTTTTTCTGAACTGAAGTAGTGATTAGTCACACAGCAAGTTTTACGGTGAAGGAAAATATCGACAGCAACCCGCCAGTTGTTGAACTAGGTCTAATGTGAGATGGTGTGATAGTGAGTGCAAGTGTTCTGACCACAGGCAGCGGTGTAGAGCTCGTGCACGCCGTCGGCGGCCTTGGGCAGCCAGAGCGCCATCAGCTTGCGGCCGAGCGCCACGGGCACGAGCAGTGTGAGCGCGCTCGCGGCCACCAGCGACGCCGCCACCAGCACCAGCAGCGCCGCCAGCCGCACGGGGAACCACGACACGCGCACGTACGGCTCGAAGCCGGCCGGCCCGTCGCGGCGCATCAGCGCCTACACACCACACACGTTATAGGCTATACGCTATTAGCGTTGGACAGAAATATGACGGAGGCCTTTGTCCAGGCTAACAGTAGACCCGTGAAATTAAACAAATTAATTTCCTTTTTATCCTTAACAAATTACGATACACTGAGGTCCGACTGAGATTGGTATATTATTTTCATGAAGACAAGACAGAGAACATAATAAATTTAAATATTATTATCTAATACCCAAAAAAACTTAAGTAATAATTGAAAGCACAACATTTACTGTCATAACTTATAGACTATATTTGACATATAAATGAAAGTACAAAAGTTTACATCAAACTTGGTCCTCCTTCCAGTGTCTAAGTATAGACTGCAGCAGTAGACCGAAAGACACGGTCTTTCGGTCTACTGCTGCTATTCACGTGCTATTCCCGACACGGTCGGAGCTAGCTAAGCTACATACAAACACATCAGTGAACTTTTTAATTTTAAGGGTTCCGTACTACCTGCAATAAATTTTAATTTTAAGGCTGCAGTGTTCCGCATACTACCTGGTGTGCGGCGCCGAGCTGGTGTGGGGGGTGTGGAGGGGGGTTGCGATCTGTATGGCGCGCCGCCTGCCCGAGCAAATATGAGCGGAGCCCTAACACGCCCGCCGCGAGCTTA
>JACCPG010000650.1:33741-54318 GCA_016069955.1 Drepana arcuata | reverse complement strand
AAAAAAACTTAATATAATACTTAAATAAGTAATAATCGAAAGCACACAATTTACTGTCTTATAGACTTATAGACTATATTTGACATATAAATGAAAGTACAAAAGTTTACATCAAACTTGGTCCTCCTTCCAGTGTCTAAGTATAGTATAGTATAGCAGTAGACCGAAAGACACGGTCTTTCGGTCTACTGCTGCTATTCACGTGCTATTCCCGACACGGTCGGAGCTAGCTAAGCTACATACAAACACATCAGTGAACTTTTTAATTTTAAGGGTTCCGTACTACCTGCAATAAATTTTAATTTTAAGGCTGCAGTGTTCCGCATACTACCTGGTGTGCGGCGCCGAGCTGGTGTGGGGGGTGTGGAGGGGGGTTGCGATCTGTATGGCGCGCCGCCTGCCCGAGCAAATATGAGCGGAGCCCTAACACGCCCGCCGCGAGCTTACACCACGCCCGCAGCCCAGCCTTCAGCCATGTCCTGGTGTGAGATTGCTCCAACAAAGCCGGCAAGATGACCTGCATTCAATATATAACTTTAATAGGTCGTAATTGTATGACAGTATAAATGTCAAGGCTAATTTGCTGGGTGCATTGTTCAATGTCTGGATTCGTATTGCGTAAATATTTTCAAGGCTCTGCTCATTTATTAATCAGATATAAGAGATGAATATGGTTCCAAAGACATGTTATTTTATAAATATATCGTAATATATATTAAAATAGAACAGCATGGGGTTCTTCCAAAAGGTTGTGTGAATGCCTGCAAAGTCAGCAACGCGGGAGTGTTACCCTTCGTGTTGCCAGCCGCGGTACCCGCTTACCATCAGGCGGGCCCTCATGTTTATTTGCTACCTTAGTGATATACAAAATATATATAAAGCCCAAGACGTATCTAACGCCAACGGTCTTCTAAGGAAAACCTTAGCAGGTTAATTTTTAAAGCATTCAATAAGTGAACCTAAAACATCTCACCTGGAGCAGCAATAACTCCAAGGACAGTTCATTGACAGGCGCCTCGGTATGCACCGCCACTGCGTACGGCAAGAATCCGGGCAGTAAATATTTAATGACCCTGATGGGCAGCCATAGCATGAAGAGAACCGCCGTCGCGAAGATCATTGCCGAGACCACCAGACGACGGATATGCGACCAGACAGACAGGTGGATCATTTCCTGAAAGAATATATTTAATTTTCTCAGATACCATACTAATTACACAATAGACCCCACAAAACACACGCAGAGGTGGAAAGCCCAGAAGATGTTGGGACGAACTGGACATGCACCTGAGTAATTGATCGGAGGCAGCGCTCGATCACGGGAAGTGCAAGGACAGGAGGGAGGCCTTTGCCCAGCAGTGGGATACAATTGGCTATAAATAAGTATAAAATACCTTTAACTACAGTCTAAACATTCCAAGATTTTTCTGGGTAAGACCCACATCCTCGATTAGATGTCTGGTCAACCGAATTAGTTTGGCTATAGTTAGATGTATCTAAATTAACCTAAGAAGATTCCATCAAGCCGAGAAAGTATAGCGCTATTTCTCTCTAGACTTACAGCCCTATTTCGCTACATCGACAATCAACTGTCTCTTCAGACATGCTCGCTGGTTCAGAGTTCTATTGATATAATGTACATATAAATGTATATCTAGTCGTTTATATCCCAAAACAAACTCACCTGAACAGGACTAAAATCTGGATCATTCAAGTTCTTCAGGAACCAAAGCACGCCAGGTCTCAGTACTTCTCTCAGTAGCAGTATGAATGAAGCGAAGTAGTACACATACACCATCCCGACAAGCCAGTGTATGAACATTAAGGTCCAAGGGGCAGCTTGGAGACTTGCTTCGCGGTCCTTCAGAGTCGCGTCAAACATCGACAAGGAGCACAGGTCTAGCCACCAGCCACAGACCAGCGGGATCACTCCGATCTACAACAATTGGTTGTCTGTTTACGGACGATAATTTTAATCTATACCAATACGATACAAATAAACAAAATTGGAGCGTTTGTTTGTACTATACTATAAAAAAAACGCGTTTTACTAAATGCATATGGATACACGGTACATATATACCAAAATATTTTTTTTACAATTTCTATCTGTCCGTCTATCTGTTTGTTCCGAGTAATCTCTGAAACGGCAGGACCGATTTTAACGGGAGTTTTTTTTCGTGCGAGCAGCCAGCGTTCATCGATTTATAAGAGGTTATCACATCAAAAAATGTTTTGGCTTGGTAACATCTGCACTTATATTCTCAACTACCTGTGCCTTTAATAATATTTTTTTTACCTAAATTACATTTAAATTAAATAATAGTATTAAAATGAAAAATAGACTAAGTAACTCCTTATAACATTAACCAACTACAAATGAAAATCCCGTCAAAACCGGTCCAGCCATTTAAGAGATTAGCCGGAACAAACAGTCATTGTTTGTTCCGGCTAATCACAAAAAACATTGTTATTTTGATATCAAAAACACACTTGAATTTTATCTATTGGAATATATATAAACATATTTAGTAAAAGAAGAACTAATATGTAATTTTATCTTATAATCCTGATGCATAATAGATAAGCATATTTTTTATGGCAGTAAATTTCACTTATATGCATAAATATATATAAATATGTACATAAATGCATAAGTAGATGTCATAAATTCTTGCTATCATTTTCAATGTCATTGGCATATGAGATTCTCTTGAATTTATGATGTATCATTGTTATCAGTCTGTTGAGTCCAATTGTAACTATATTATGCTACTAATTAACTAATTGAGAACAGTATGAAGAGAATAATGAAAGTGGATGAAGAAGTGGTCTCTGTCTACCCCTACGGGAAAGAGGCGTGATTATATGTATGAGAACATTATTCACAGCTGCCTATCAGAAATACCTTATGAGGTCTGTAGTAAGTTCGACAATTTATCAGAAGGGGTCTTTAGCTTAAAAAGTTTGATATAGTTATACATTTAAAATCCAAAAAAATTCCATACCATACTAAAATATATATGTATATACAGAATTTTGTTAAAAGTATTAAGTTTTTACAAAATAAATTTTCAGAGATCACAGCATCTCATTTCAAAGGCTCATTACATTTCTCCTCCTCCACCCTTTTGTTACTCCACTGATTGTTCTATATATAAATATTATTTTACAAATAACTGTAGGACTTTTTTTTTACATATACAGTATACAGTATATATCTGTTTAATTGAGGTAAACTTTGTGTGATATTTATGTAAATAATTAAGACAGGACCAGATAGAGAGATCATTTGTTTAATTAAGAAATTTTCTAAATAGTTTTACCTACATACATGCTTTGAAATCCTATTGTTGACCTAGTACCTTGAAACTATGTAAAATGAGAATGAATATATTACCATTAAAAAAACAATTTACATTGCAAAGCTTGACTAACTTTAAAACAATTCATTGTATGTAAAAAGATATGACAAATTAAATAAGAATACCCTTTATTGCCCAGCCTCGTAAAATTGATGCTATTGGTTTTATTCATATATATCATCACACCCTTAATGAGTCCCTAATGGGTAGGTAGAGAGTATAGAGCGCCAGTTCTCTCTAGACTTACATACCTCTTTTGCTTCATCCACATTCATTAGTCTCTTCATACATGCACATCGGTTTCAAGTGGTTTTATTACTATGCTTATACACCTGTTCAACTTTGTGGTACTTTATGGAAATTCATAGCTATTAAGTAAAAACCGTTACAGAATATGGTAGAACTCACCTCAACAACCGACAGCAAGGCAACTTTCACCACAACATAAGAGAATCCCAAGGCTTTCTTAGCACTTCTCAATCGCAATAACGAAGCCACAGCATGAAGGACTGCCAAAATAGCTCCCACTAGCATATAACCTGCCAAAGCCGACAGAGGACCACCGAAGGGGCCTTCAGCATCAAATCCTGCCAATGAAGCTCCCACTCTGCCAATATGGTATGGGCAAAAGGCAAACACAACTATAAATAGAGTGTTCAAGGACACAACCCAGAAAACATGTTCTAGAAAGACCATAGACCCATCCAGTCCAAGCAAACGGGCCCAAGTCAGCTCTTCTGCCGCAGCTCTGTCCCACTCCATAGGATTCCAGTTTGCTTCATCACCCACTAAAGGATCTTCTCCTGCCTCTGCATTCCCTTCGTCCCGAGGTCCTCCATCATCTCCTCCAACTTCATTCACACGGTCATTGTTATTGTCCGGCAAGGGTATTTCTTCAGGAGCTGGGGCAGGTAGATTCTCGCGTTCCATCCAGTCTGGGCCACCACCATGCATTATTTGCTCTCGGAGCCAAACCAGGCCAATGAATGAGAACAGGGTGCAAGTCACAACAAAACACCCAGAGAAGACGTCTTTAGCAAGGTTTTCAGCTGACACTATGTCAAATGGTAGAGAAATTACAGGGTCTAGAGATCCAGAGAAGAGACAGCGATAGGTTCTACAGGCGGTAAGGGGCACAATTCCGAGCCAAGCGAGCGCAACTAAGGTGTAGTGGAGCCAGTCCTTCACGGCAGACGCGACAGAGGTCACCAACCCGCCGACGACATCGCGGATAGGCAAACGCCTCGGCATGTCCGGGGAATAGATCGGCATGAACGAGAATCGATGACCGCACAACTCGCATATTTCTTTTCTGGAGTATCTCATCCACTGTACTAGGCACTCCTGATGTATCCATTTTATAGAGCCCGTACATATGCAAGGGTGAAACAGCGGCCGGTCGGACGAGGCTTCCGAGCGGCAGAACCGGCAGAAGTCGGCGCCGGACGAATCCGAGTCCATCATTGTCTTCAATCCAGTTTGTCTAGTTTATTGCGACCTGCGAAAGTTGACATACCGAGGTACAGTCACAACCAATAGTTCATATCACAAATGTAATGCAAAAATCAATAATCGCGATGCACACCTCAGTTAATGAAATAGTCGAATATCACGTTAATGGTACTTTATACAATTTTTTTTTATGAAAAATTATGTATTTAGATTTTATTCTTCTCCACCAGTGTGTGAACCAATGTTTGACAATCACATGAAAATGTTGCCAAGTCCAAAAGCCATAATAAAGTTGAAAAATATAATGAATATGTATATGACATGGATACCAGACTTTTGTTTATGATTTTGAATTTACATACATACATACATATAATCACGCCTCTTTCCCGTAGGGGTAGGCAGAGACCACTTCTTTCCACTTGCTACGATCCTTACATACTTCTTTCGCTTCGTCCACTTTCATTATTCTCTTCATACATGCTCTTCGGTTTAGGTACTCTTGACCTGACCTTTTTTCAAGACGTCCCTAATTTGGTCTAGAAACGTCCGCCTAGGTCTACCCCTTCCAACACTTTCATTCACACTCGCCTTATACACTTTTTTCGTCAATCGTTCTTCATTCATTCTCTCGACATGGCCAAACCATCTCAGCATACCTTTCTCAATTTTTGTCACTACCTATTTTGAATTTAATTTAGAGTAAATACTAGTTTTTATTCTAAGCGATTAATAGTTTCTTACTTATAGGAAAAACTGCTATAATGACAAAAAGAAATAACTTATGAAAAAGGCTCAAATTGTAAGATGATATATTTGTGATGTCAATTGGTGCGATGATTTGTCTTGTGTCAGGCATGGCAGCCAAATGGCAAGCTGACAGCCGGGTAGTAAAAAAAAAGTGATATGTTATCAATTGGTTTGTGTTTACGTGTGCATGTTTCACACATAGCAGAAAATATTCTAGCAGTAAACAATTTCTCATTCCTCTGTGTAAATTTATTACATGGTTTTTATATAACAATATGAAATTTATAAATTATCTATATTACTTTAAATGATTGAAGAAGGCGCTCAAGCGAATTTGCGAGGTAAATTAATTCTTCAACAAATACAATCTTCTTCTGCTCTTCGCTTAAAATTGAGTATACCTTTACTCCTGATGGGTAATATTTTCGTTTATAAAGGTCCAGCTACCTCAATAGCATATTTCATATAATACGTCTTCACGCCATCCCACAAGAGTCCCCAAAAGGGTGTAGAGGTACTTCCCTCACACCCACATTCCGCCAGTGAAATATTTTAAGTGCTAACGTGACAAATGGCCAATCCGTCGCCTTTACTCATGCACGACTACACATACGCATTTGAATTTCTTCTCAAGCATAAGCAGGTTTCCTTCACTGTAAAGATTGTGGTGTGACTACTTACCATATTAAAGTTTAGAAAAACTCATTGGTACAGTTAGGATTCCAACTTGCAAACCTTGTGTTGCAGTCAAAACTACTCTATCCACTCGGCCACCATGGCTCTTTTTACTTATACATTTGCTGATAATATTTTTACATATTAAACAGGTTTACAAGAATTCATATGCAAGTGTCGTAACAGATAAATTCATTTTTTATATTAACATTATTGATACACATATTAAGCATAGCTTTTGATTATTTTCAGATTTTCAAGAAGTAACACAAACCATCATAATGAATAGAAATTGATTATCTATTGGCAAAAAAGACTACACTAAAATGGCTTCAAAAGACACAGTATTAAAAATAGAAGATACTCATGGAAGCAATGATGTTCAGAAAGCAGAGATTAATGTCCTATGCTTGAACATAACTTCCTACAGCCAACTGACTCAATTTGCCATCTGTTCTATATTTGTATTTATATGTTATTTAGCTTATGGATATTTCTTAGAGCTTATATTTGGTAAGCTAGAGATGAAGCTAGTCAGCTTGTACATCACATTAGTTCAATTTTTAATCACTATGCTGCTTGCCTACGGGGAGAGTTTGATAAGAAATCCAATTAAGAGAAAGTAAGTATGAAATGTTGTATTGCATTTATGAATGCTTTTCAAAGCAAATATTATGTATCAACTAATCAGGTCTGTGGAGATGGATATGGTATCGAGGAATATAGTAATATGAGGAATATTGTGAATATACATAGTGTATTTGATTGTGTATTTGTGATTTAAATTCACAAATACACAATCAAATACATGTAATATAAATATACAATAATCAAATCAAGTATTGTTTATAATTTTTAGTTTTCATGGAAAATGATCTTTAGTAAATTTTTATTTAAATGATGCCCTACAAAATGGGAAAAGCCAAGTCTATTTCCCAGGCTATTTGAAAGTGTTTGCTTCCAAGGATGCTCGGATGAGAAATTACTTTTTAATTGAGAAGATGCTCTCTAGAAAATGCTGCATGTATATCTTCAAGAAGGGTGAAAATATTCCTGTAGGGATATAGCTATGCACAAGCATTACTTGGCCACCAGCCAGCCCATATGTTTGTTTGCTAACTCAGTTCAATAAGTAGAGCCAACACAAATTGACTATACAATCAATGCTTGTATTAGTACCTTTTTTGTTTCCAGAGTACCACTGCCAACATATGCCATTCTTGCAGCATTAACATTGGGCACAATGGCATTCTCTAACCTAGCTCTCAGCTACCTCAACTACCCAACCCAGTTGATATTCAAGAGCTGCAAGCTTATACCAGTGATGATAGGCAGTGTCATAATTCTGCGGAAAAGATATGGTTTCTTAGATTATGTTTCCGCTGTTGTTATGTGTATTGGGTTGACCATGTTTACACTGGGTAAGAGAAAATAATGTTTTCGTGCTAATCAAGATTAGAATAATCGTTAAGTGGCCGATATAACATCTTTGCCTTCATACCCTTTGTGGGATGGTGTGTATTTGAATTTTGGATTACAAATAACTAAAACAGAACTTGTCTAAAAATCGAGCCTCACTTAGCCTGGCTAACTTACCGGCCTACTTGGCTTGTGGCTGATGTACCAATGACCATTCAGTGATTATAATTTATGTTTAATACTACAAAAAAAAAAACTTATATATTACGGGCCACCGGTCCACTTTTCGGCGAGGATCAACTACATAATATTTTTTGTTGTTACAGCGGATTCAAAAACGTCACCAAACTTCGACATTCTCGGTGTAATAGTAATTTCACTGGCCTTATTGTGTGACGCGATAATAGGCAATGTACAGGAAAAGGCAATGAAGCAATTCCAAGCATCAAACAATGAAGTGGTCTTCTACTCTTATGCAATTGCATGCATTTATCTTGTAGTTATTACTGGGACTACTGGTATACTGATTGAAGGATTCACATATTGTGCTCAGGTAATATAAAAATTCATCTTATCTTAATATATATATATATATAAATTCACGTCATGTTGTTTGTCCGCTATGGACTCCTAAACTACTTATACATACATACATTGAATCACGCCTCTTTCCCGTAGGGCTAGGCAGAGACCACTTCTTTCCACTTGCTACGATCCTTACATACTTCTTTCGCTTCGTCCACTTTCATTATTCTCTTCATACATGCTCTTTGGTTTAGGGTACTCTTGACCTGGCCTTTTTTCAAGACGTCCGTGGGAACGCTAAACTACTTAACCGATTTTAATCAAAATTGCACACCGTGTGCATTGCTTACATATCAATTTATAGCCGCAATATTATTTTATTGCAAATTATTTGACACAATTATCTGTTAGTTCCAAACCATTCTAACAGATGGAGTCAAGAATGGCTTAGATTTCACGGCGGTGACGCTGCGATTGCTGCCCAAGCTGGGCGGGAATGCTAGTTCCTCTATAAGTCATTAATTCAACTATACTATAGGTCTAGTGGTCCAAACTCTTGACCTAAAGCTTGAGATTGTGGGTTTAATTTCCCCTCAAGGCAGATATTTGTGTGATGAACACTAATACCAATGTCTTGATGTTTTCTGTATTTACGTATCATACACTGAAGTAGTATATAAATATGAATATGGCTCTTGTAATTGTGCTTAGTATACAATCTTTGCTTTGTTCAGAGCAGTTCAATTTGTATTATATTGCTTTTCCTTTCTACTACTCTTTTCTACCTTCCCACAACGGTCCTCAAAGCGATGAGCAGAGGTGTATTAAGATCTACTTTTCTGAGGACTCATATTTAGACTCCTGTACTTTGATATATTTTTAAAAAATCCCATACACCAGGTTTCCGCACAATAATAATAAATAAATAAATACCTTGGGACAATTCTACACAAATTGACCTAGTCCCAAATTAAGCAACGCTTGTGTTATGGTAACTAGACAACGATATATTTACTTATATAGATAGATGTATACATAAAAACATAGGATATTCAAGACTAAGGCACAAATACTCGTGTTCATCACACAAATATCTGCCCTCAGCGGGATTCGAACCCGCGACCTCAGGTTTTGCAGTCAGGAGCTCTAACCACTAGAGCAGACGGCCGTCAAATGTGATTTACACACCACTTACAATATTCCTGTATTTCCAGACCCCAATAACGATATACACGAACATATTCCTGTTAAGTGTGAGCGGGTACATGGGTCTGCAGGCAGTATTGACCTTGGTCAGGATCTGCGGCGCCACCGTTGCTGTTACCGTGACTACTATGAGGAAGGCACTTTCCATAATCATATCATTCTTGCTCTTCAGCAAGCCTTTTGTATTTCAGTAAGTACCTTTTTTTATTATTCCTTCAACTCATAGCTATTTTTGTAAGGTATCCTTTTACAATAGCATGACCTTATAACTAACTTAATTCTCAATTATAATTTAGTTTGCTGAAGTTTATATAGGTTTTTTTAAAGAATGTCGTTTATCCTTCATAATATTTTTTACTTGTTATGGTAGTTTTAGATCTAATCTTTCTTTTGATCTAATTTTAGTTTAAATCTTTCTTTTCTTAGTGAACATTGTTTGAACTTACTTTGAGCACAGTAAATTATGTTGATGAAAGCATCAACAAATGCTCTGATAGATTGAGCTCTTTCTACTTTCTGCAAGGCCATTTAACAACATAACCACATTCAATTAACTAGTTTCAAGGTCCTTTGTATAAATTAAAGCACTTTTTGTTGACTTTTAGTTATATGTGCTATACTACCTATCTATCGTAATTATCACTTTCCTTTGGGTCGAGTTCAATCGCCTGTTTTTTTTTTATTATCTCTCGTAGCGAGATTTGGGATCTTTTGATACTAAGCCAAATAATGGCGAGACTAAATGGCCTCCAGTCCAGCAATTTCAACCGCCTGTACGTCAAACGTGACATTTATATTCCAGATACGCATGGTCGGGCATGTTGGTAGCATTGGCTATATACCTGAACCACTACAGCAAGAAGCACCCGAGGTACGTCCCCGGACCTGTAGCATACTGTTGGCAGTTCGTGCAGTCCTTCTACCAGTCAGAATATAGATATTTGAAGATTAGAAGTAAAATGTATGCGGACACAGTTTAGATAAATTAATATACATATATATAAATATCCTCACGCCTTCCCATAAGGGTCCCTGAAGGGGTAGGCAGAGGTGTAGGTACCCTCACCCACTTTCCGCCAGAGATTTATTTAAGGTGCCAACGTGACAGATGGCGAGTCCATCGCCGTTACTCAAGCACTACTATTACACACGCCTTTGAATTAATATACTTATTAATATAATTTAATTCAACTTTTTGTTCCAATGTATTTACTTTTGTATTGTGTATATAATATAAATAACTAGAATTGATGTTGAATTAGGTGAAAACTAAAGTTTTACTATTTAATATGTGTACCTTCAAATAAACCTATAATTTAAATAATAATAATATTATATCCTCACGCCTTTCCACAAGGGTTCCCGAAGGGGTATAGTCGTGCTTGAGTAACGGCGACGGACTCGCCATCTGTCACGTTGGCACCTAATATATCTCTGGCGGAAAGTGGATGTGTGGGTATTACCTATACACCTCTGCCTATAATTTGAATGTCTTCCTAATTTATCAATTTTATGTGTTGTTATCTTTAAGTAGTTCCTACTTCTCTTGTTCAAAATCAACTTATCTTCAATACATAGATACCATATTCCTACATCTGAAGTAAATTGTATGTGATACATTTTTACACCAATATGACATTTAATGATTTTTTTAAATTATGAATGTGTGTTATTAATGTTAATTAGTTAAATAATACATTTTCAGCATTGTACTGTGATAAAGGTAAATAAAAATCATTATTTATATATCAATGACATTTATTTCATTGTATGTACAAAATCTTACAAATCTAATCATTTTCATACAAAAGTGTCCAAATTTAACGTGTTTGATTATTTGGAATGTTATTATAAGACACTATTTTTCATTTGCTCTATACAATAGGACGAGGAGACGAGTAAGCTGTTTTCAAGCGTAACTTTAAAACTTTAGGCTTTGAAATTGAATGTTTGATGCTGCATAACAGTATAGCAGCTTAATAATCAGTCGTTATTATAATAATTAACAATATCCTTTCAAATTACAATTTAGCTATAAACAATTGGGAGTATGATGGATTTGAATCAACGCAAGTACAGGTCACATGTCGAAATTACGCTAAAAATTAAATATCGCTTCTATAGCATCATTTGCTCCTAATGTACAAATTACTCTTTGGTATACGGTCCTAAAGCTAGTTTATTTGTCTTTTTACATGAGGGTAAGTTGGCCCCTTTGCAACATTTTGTAGGTCAATGTTCATTGCCAAGACCAATTACAATACAGTGTTGCCATGAGTGCTATCCGTGTCACTTATTATATTAATATAATAGGTAATACAAATATTGTATTGTTCATCGGTATGTCAATTTGGATAATAGATCCATAAAAGTATTATTTAGTCAAGATTATAAATATGAAATGTATTGTTTAGCAATTTCAAGGCAGTGATAAGATTTATTAAGTCTTGTCACGTGACCACCGCCACACCAACATAATTAATATACATACATACATATCATCACGCCGATTCCCTAACGGGATAGGCATAATTAATATATGTATATATTTTAAACTGTTTTGCTTTGCAAAGGAGCCTGGATAAATAAATGTATCTCCATACGGTTTGTCTATGGGATTTGTCAATGTAACAGGAATGGGTGATAATTTTTTTGTATTATAAAATACAGCAATAGAAAATACTTGCGTTTTGTAGTAAAAGCACGAGTACAGCGTAGGATTTGAGATCTTTAACTTTAGTGGGCCTTAAGTGATAAAAAATATCACATCTCACTTTAGAATATGAAAATATCGTGTTATACCTACTTCGATTTTAAACCTTATTGCTTATGTCGTAGTGATTATTTCGATTTGTACAAATGCAAAACAATATCCTACACAGTGCTTACAAGCTACATAAATAAGAATACATAAAGTGAAATTTGAACAAGATTATAAATACTTATGTTACATATCAGTGGACTTAATTTTATGTTACATCGAAGGCCAATTCTCGTTATAAAATATGATTTAAAAAAACATGTATAACAGACAATTCCGATGCAGCCTCGATGGAGATTTGTCAAAGCAACGTTTATATAGGTATTATTACTATTTGTGAACAAATAAATACCTTGAATGGAAGTGCAAATACGAAAACATCGTGACATTTGAATCATAGCAAATAATATTTATGTTGCTCTATCGCGGGATGGTTCACAAATCAATAAATATTTGTTTACAAATAATTCGAATTTCGACTCCAACTGACGCTCAAATGAAGGTCTTAATTTATTCAACAAAGGCAAAAGCGGTTATCGTAGACGATATGAGCTTGTTTGATGCAGAGCCGTACATCTTTTAATTATGCACTTTACAGTAATTGCTTTAGAGTGTATAATTGGCTGAATGTCAAATCATTCAACTCGTAAATTTTGCAGTATGATTGTCAAAGACCAACTACTAACCGATCGAAAGTAAGTACATAACTCACTGCTAACGTGGTTATATTGTAATTTTAGGGTTTTAGCATTTGTGACTTAATGCCACGAGTCTGGCAACCTTTTCCTAGTTAGATATCAATGATAGCAGCGTTTCTATCTTTGGTCACACCCATTCTATTCCTCCATCGCAGACACAAAGAGGAAACTCTTCGATAGCAAATACGATAAGATCGGATACGACCGTTTTTAGAACTGCTAAGTTAATATTTTTATTACGACAATTAACCTTCAGTTATTTCGTGCTATTCATACTCTACAGTTAGTAGACCACGAAACAAAAGCGTTCGACCAATAAAAAGAAGCTCACGCATTCCTGTATTTTGTTAGATAATGCTCTCGAGTATAAAAATATTAAAACGTGGAGACTAAATGTCGTGTGTCAACACGCCAATGTTTTGAAAACAATAAGAAGATAATTGTAAGATCGCATTTAAAACTAAAATAGAGGCGAAGGTTTAATGGCGGCCAACACACGACAGTCTCCTTAAATTGCTAACAGGACCCTACACATAATCTCGCACTGACACACAATACCATTTTCACTATATCACAGCACTAGTCTTGCACTTCTCTGTACGGTATCTCACTGGTCACTGTGAACGATTCGAAATAGTGGTTGAGGAATTCGAATGTAGGTCGTTTCTCGGGCGTCGCGTCCCAACATTGGAGCATGAGTCGATAGATGTCGTCTGGTAGGTAATGCCCCACGGGCTTGGGCATCCTATAGCCCCTTTCCACTTGCTCTATAACGTCTTTCCCGTGTAGACCCGGGTAAGGTATCTGGCCGTAGGTGAAAAGTTCCATTAACAAAATACCGTACGACCAGACGTCACTTTTGATGGAGAACCGTCCGTAGATGATGGCTTCGGGGGCGGTCCATTTGACGGGGAACCTTGAACCTTGCTTGGGGCAGTATTCGTTGTCTTCTATGACTCTGGCGAGACCAAAGTCGCATATCTTAGCGATATTATTCTCGCCGATAAGCACGTTCCTCGCTGCTAAGTCTCTGTGTATTAGGAGTTTGGATTCTAAGTATTCCATACCTGAAGCTACTTGTGCCGCGATGTAGACTAAGTCTTCGAACTGTAGGAATTTCCCTTCTCCGTTTCGAAGGAAGTCTAGTAACGACCCCTTGGCCATGTACTCCTGAACGATGTACACCGGCTCTTGATGGGAACACACAGCGTATAAAGCCACTAAGCGTTTGTGTCGGAATTGTTTCATAATGGCCGCTTCTTGTAGGAACGCCTGCGTCGACATCGTGCCTTCACGCAACGTTTTCACTGCCACCTGTAGAAGATATAATATTACAATTTGGTTTAAACCAAGCCCAGAGTTGTTTAAGCATAGTCTTATTTTAACTTTAATGCAGTAAAAAAGAAACACCTAAGCTGACAGTTATTCTTAGTTCGGATTTTCGATTACTGCAGAGGATAAACCTAGAGAAAACTGGCTAGAGAAAACAATCTAATGTTTCTGCCTACCCCGTGAGGGACTCGGCGGAAAAATCCTTGGTCTATATTTTATATATATAGTAGGTACAAGCTTTGCTTAGTTTGGAAATAGGTAAATTTGCGTTGCGTCGTACATGGTATTATCAAAACTGCCTGATCACTTCAGCTAGAACGAACAAATGAAACGAGTATATTTTCAGCGCTAAGTTCGTTGCATTCGCCTTAAATAGTAAAAATTAAGACACCTCCTTTTTTGAAGTCTGTTAAAAAGTAGTGTGTTACCTCAATATTATTCCGCCACTTGCCATAGTAGACCTCGCCGAAGTTCCCTTGGCCCAGTTTCCGTATGAGCTGTATCTCGGTGCGCGGGATCTCCCACTTGTCGCGCAGCTCGGGCCCAAGGTCCCAGATCTGCGGCTCGGGCTTGGGGCACGCCCGCGCCAGCACGTGGCACAGCCCTAGAGCGTTCTCTGCAAAAGCACCTACTATTTACCCTTATAGCATTTACAACATCAACAATCAACATTTTCGGAGAATTAATAATATGCACGATGCAATTTTTTCTTATTGATAACCATCATCATCGTCGTCATACTCGGCTCTTGGCATCTCTGATGTAATTTTGCTTCTGTTCAGCACAATCTCCTTGAACTCCCTATACGTCATGGGTCTTCCTTCTGTCAGACAGTATGTAACTCTCCAGAGTTACATACGTCCTTCTTGTCCACATTCACCAATCTCTTCATACATCTGACTCATATATAATGATAATCTTGATCTTTCACTAATAAGCTACATAACTTTTTTTTATGTGTAATTAACTCTTAAATTACGCATATAAAACGGCAAATAGGAATGAAAATGTATCTAATAATATTATCATTATCCACATGATTCGTAAAAAAAATGTAAATGTTTGGTACTCATCACGCCAGAACGGCTCAAAGATTCCAAAAAAATACACGTGTGTATTTCTGCTCGAGCAGAAACCCTTTCCTGTAACATTACCAAACTCTATGCTGTAACAGCGGAGTTCAGTAGTATGACAAGGCAGTCGAACAGAAGCAGCAACAACATCGAAACGCATCAAAAACTCACTCGTATAGGAGATCACTAGCGCCGGCAGGCTGGGGAAGGTTTGATTGGTCGCTATGTAAAAGCCACCATTGTCGAGCGGCTTGATCTTGTAATGTTTCACATGGTACCCTCTGCCCTCCTCCCAGTCTTTGACGCTGAGGCTGAACCCGTGCGGGTTGTGCTCGGCCGGGCGCACGAGGAACGTGCCGCGAGGGTTGCTCTCGGCCAGGAGTAGCTTGTCAGCCTCCTTCCTCGACACGTGCGGGAAGAACCAACTGCAACACGATGGCATCCTTTAGGAGAAAGTTGGCGGTTATGGCATGTGGGCCGGATACCCCGCACCCGTGTTTTGTTTTAGTTGATATCTGTGATTAGTCGTCCCAAACCTGTAGCTTAATAAAAGGTGATTAGTAGTTGTTATTTAATAATAATAATTAGTTAGTAGTTATTGTTAAGCAAGAATCTATCAAAAATACATAACAACAATATTCATATCAGACTAGCCAATGCCGAGGTGTGACAACAAACTTGTTTCGCTGAAGATATAATATGACACATGGCGAGTTTGTCGCCGTTTTCCATGCACAAGTAATACATACATTATATAAATACAAATAAATATATATAGGTAATATTATAATTTCGTGCATTACAATTCTACGGTAAGCTTGTAGAATTAGGACTCTCGCAGTTGAGAGTCGCAGCTCGTAACAGTTGAGAGTTGAGGCGTATAAATAGTTTTCCTTGTCACGTTCTAATGTATTTTAAGCCGTACGAGATTACACTAAGTAACCTGACTAAAATGTATTGAGAATTAGTTCCATTTAGCTACCGCTTGGAGCGCTGTAAGACTTTCTACACATTCATCAGACATTTCACTTATCGTACTGGCCAGCGAGACAACGATGCAAACAGTTGACGTACTGCATATTAAATAATTTAAACATTGAGAGATCATATTATATCCTCTTAGTGCTATCACTATTCCAAAGAGCGAAAGGGACAGCTACTGATGTCGTTTCTTTCATTTCTATATATATCATCACGCCTTCTCACAATAGTCCCCGAAGGGGTAGGCAGAGGTGTATAGGTAGTACATACACATCCACTTTCCGCCGAGATATATGTAGGTGCCAACGTGACAGACGGTGAGTCCATCGCGGTTACTCAAACACGACTATACATACGCCTTTGAATTGCTTCTCAGACGTATGCAGGTTTCTAAGGCTACTGTTATAAGGCTGGTGATTAAGAGGGTACTCACTCTTCACACTCTACTGAGCTCTCCTCAGCTACAAAGTTGACGGGCACGAGCCCCTCCCGCCTCGTGGTGAGGTGTAGCACGCGCCACCAGTCTGTCTCGGCGTCGCTAAGCACCTCCATACGATCGCCCTTGCGGAACGATATGTCCGAGTCGGCGCGAGCCGTGTACGCACATAGTGCTTTTACTACACGACGACCGCCGTTGGTGATGCCTGGAAATTACAGGTAGTTGAATAGGGAAGCCATTTTGATAATAGAACGGAATAAAGTACTTTTAATTCCAGTAAAGCTTTGATGGCCAGGCGAGCACAACATAAACTTTGTGGTGAAAGACAGCATCGTGAACAAACTTGCATACATTTGAGAATTAATTCAAAGTCGTCCCTGAAAAACAGCGAAAGACTCCATACATGTCTTACATCACGGCCTAAGCCCGGGGAACGGGGACCCATGTGAAGCCGTCAAGCTTAATATAATTATTGGCCGGTTCTATTGTGTACTGATCCCGAAGGGGATGATCACACTCCTGACACGGGCATTAAGGAAGCTAAGTGCTATATATTAGAAATTCCAAATTCCAGCTCTGCATGCAGCAACCCTGATTGCATTAAGTAACTGTGTGCGTATGCCTTTTCTTTTAATTATCTATAACTAATGTATTTACATTTTCCAGGGTTTCTAGTCCGCACTATATCAGCCGGCTGCCGGGTCAACACTCGGGTGTTGGGCTCGCCGGTGTAACGAGTCTCGAGCGGTGGACACGCCGTGAAACTCGGTTCTGTCTTGTACGGGTACTCTGAAACCCACAATACACGGCCTTAGAACAACATCAATCAGCATTGGATTGAGATATATTTATGTTAGTCGTGTCCACGAAAGCATTTAAAACCTATAAGATTTGTGTATGAGAGGCCCTCCTATCTCCCCAAATATTGTTATTAACCTAGTTGCATATCTGAATATGAAGTTAGTTGTAGTGTACACAACACAGAAGTATTTACTATTTAAAAATACCTATATAATTCTGAACGGATCTACATATCTTGCCTACAGCTGAGAAGTCTGATAAGCAATTACAACTTAAACAATGGACTTACTTATTTAATTATTATAGCATACCAAATCCTTCGAGCGGGTATTAAAGATCAATATTCAAAGGCGTTATACATAGATTCTTCCAACACAGATTCTTAAGTATTCCATCAAAAGCGCATCGAGAGTTAATTCAATGTCCTCGTAACAAGTATACTTTTGACCTTGTAGTATCATTATTAGAACAAGTCGTAGGTAACTACAATTTATCGACATACCTCTAATTTGATTTATGCTTCAATTAAGGAGCACAATTAATGTTGTTACCAAACAATATATGTGACCTCAGTGGACAAGCAAACTAGAAGCAAACCGACGTAAATTGTGGCTAATGGGCAACTTTAGCATCGTGCGAAAAAATCTACACCATTGTTCATTTCAAGGGAATTTGTTCCGCACCGTGGTCTTAAAGGAATTGTCGAAGAACTTTTAAGTGGAAGCAAGCATATATCTACTGTAAATAAATATCTTTAGTAGATATTTGTCGAAAGAAATATCAACAAGATCAAACAGATTTGGTTGGTCCCGAACAAATAGTAGGCAATGCGATTAAGGAGGCTGCATTTTCGTAGAATTTTCCTTGTGCTCGTAACACAAGGCAACAAAGGGCCTAACATTACAATTAAGTTCATCTACATTTGTTTGTCAATCAAACATTCTTATCAAAATGTATTCTAAATCGTTAAGGACGTTCGTTGAGGATTCTGAAACACAATGATGGAAATTATTTCATTTTAGTGTATCTAAACTAAAAGTTTGATCGTTAATCTAATCTACTAAACTACAAATAAATTTGAAAAGTATTTTTGCATTACATAGCTCATTTATTGGGACAAGTCATAGCCCATATCATGCCCAGGTACACCCGCGGGACATAACAAGGTAAACTATACTAGTTTTGTTTTTTACTTAAACAATATACATTAACTCCGACAGCCATACCGACTGGACCAATTGCGTAACTAGTACAATTCGAGTTCACTCGAAGGCAACAACATTTATAACTCATTAGACTCTGAGTAGTTTTATTTAACTGTGAATGAATCGCTCTACTTGAGCTTGACCTATATTTAACAAAACTTCCCGGTTCTCACCATACCTTTAATTAGATACACGAATGAATGGACTTAGGATAATAAGCACAAGACATCTCTTAATTCGGTTGTGGTCAGGATAACTTTAGATAAGGTTATGGCTTGTTCGATAAGGAAACTTGCGATATTGTTTACCAAATACCGCTTATTAGTTAACAAGTCTTCATTTCAGCCTAGAGCAAGATACTAGAATTCTAATCTTGATTGATTGGCTAAAGGCAATATCTACCTACACTAATATTATAAAGAGGTGAAGTTTGTTATTTGTTTACTAAATACAAACAGCCCTGAACTGATTTGTTAAAGTATTTTTGCAAGCCGTGGTGGCCGAGTGGTTCGAGCAGTTGCCTGCGACGCAAAGGTCGCAAGTTCGAATCCCGACTGTACCAATGAGTTTTTCTGAACTTAAGTACGGTGATTAGTCACACCACGAGCTTTACGGTGAAGGAAAACATCGTGAGGAAACCTGCATACGTCTGAGAAGAAATTCAAAAGGCGTATGTATAGTCGTGCTTGAGTAACGGCGATGGACTCGCCATCTGTCACGTTGGCACCTAATATACCTCTGGCGGAAAGTGGGTGTGTGGGTATTACCTATACACCTCTGCCTACCCCTTCGGGGACCCTTGTGGGAAGGCGTGAGGATATATTTATTTTTGCATTAGATAACCTGTTTATTAAGGAAGACTATATTTAGGCTATATGGAATATATATAATGTACATATATATATGATAATTATTTAGTTCAAAGTTTAAGTAAAAGTATATTCTTTGGTCATAATAAAACAACTCACTTATGGTCCTCTCTGGATCATGCCGGCGGCTGCAGCATTTGTTACCCATGGCGCGGCCCGCCGTCTACGCCGCGCCAAGCTGCCTCTGCGAAACAATAGATTATTATTGACTACTGTATGCCAAGATTGGAGTGCAAGGGGTGAGCAAGTATAACATTGCAGTATGTATATACATACGTTTAATGTATATATACAGTTGGGGATGAGGATACTACTGTTACTCTTATAGTACATATCTTCACGACTTCCCACTGGCTTCCCCTAAGGAATAGGCACCGGTGTAAGTAGTACCCACATTCCGCGTATATATATTTTATATGCCACGTGGTGTCCATCGCCGATTATCACGAACGACCACTCGGTGTTTTCCTACACCGAATAGCTCGTGGAGTGACTAATCATTGTATTTAACTTCAGAAAAAACTCAATGATAATAATAATAATATCCTCACGCCTTCCCACAAGGGTCCCCGAAGGGGTAGGCAGAGGTGTATAGGTAATACCCACACACCCACTTTCCGCCAGAGGTATATTGGTGCCAACGTGACAGATGGCGAGTCCATCGCCGTTACTCAAGCACGACTATACATACGTATTTGAATTTCTTCTCAGACGTATGCAGGTTTCCTCTCGATGTTTTCCTTCACCGTAAAGCTCGTGGTGTGACTAATCACTGTACTTAAGTTCAGAAAAACTCATTGGTACAGTCGGGATTCGAACTTGCGACCTTTGCGTCGCAGGCGACTGCTCGAACCACTCGGCCACCACGGCTCTCTCTCAATGATAGTGGCTTATATTTACTTCTATGCAGGCCATTATTAGGTTAATAACTATAAAACATTGAAATATGTAGGTTAGTAGTACCTAGTGATGGGTCGTTGACGGTTTTTCCGTTAACGAAACGTTAACGTTAATTTACGTTTGTCA
>JACCPG010000650.1:0-32741 GCA_016069955.1 Drepana arcuata | reverse complement strand
TTCAAAGCTACAAACAGAAGTCTAATGCGGTCATCAGCGCATTGCACATTATTCCTCCCAAAGTCAGTAAATGCAAATTATGCTGTACAAAAAGAGCCGTGGTGTCCGAGTGGTTCGAGCAGTTGCCTGCGACGCAAAGGTCGCAAGTTCGAATCCCGACTGTACCAATGAATTTTTCTGAACTTAAGTACAGTGATTAGTCACACCACGAGCTGAACGGTGAAGGAAAACATCGAGAGGAAACCTGCATACGTCTGAGAAGAAATTCAAAGGCGCATGTATAGTCGTGCTTGAGTAACGGCGATGGACTCGCCATCTGTCACGTTGGCACCTAATATACCTCTGGCGGAAAGTGGGTGTGTGGGTATTACCTATACACCTCTGCCTACCCCTTCGGGGACCCTTGTGGGAAGACGTGACTCGTTCGTTAAGATAATAACCGTGTTCATGTGTCATCCGTGTTCTGAAACTAGTAACAGAAGCATTTGTAGGTGTAATATCATTATTTATCGTTACACATACATTAGTATCTTACAATTTTGGTCTAGTTATACTTCCCTTGCGCGACATATGTACCTACGTGACCATCACCCGCAAGTTATCTGAGAACTTGAAGGATTTAAAACGTGACGTGTACACGTGCCTCTAGGTACAGCTACGGTTATTAAACATGGGCTGTAATAGCGTGTACTTTGTGACACAGCTGCAGTTTGACCACACACCGCTAGCGCTGTGATATGTGGTCACGTACTATACATACGTACAGATATTCCGCTTGGTTACTGCCTATAATGATATATCACTATCCAGGGATGTCGCAACTGGTGACAGGTGTATCTACATATATTGAATTGACAGTCGTAGTTGTATATATTTTGCTCACTGACTAACATGAATCATCATCATCTTGATAAGGTAGACATTTGGATAACTACATGCTTTATTACTAGGTATATTAAAATCATCGGAGACATCAAACTTGCAATTTTTTGTGCTTTAAATGTAGGTATGGCTAGATCATTTATTCGTACTTAGTAATTATCACTTTATTAAAGTGATAATTTATGAGTATTTATGAGTTTATTCAATAGAACTATGATGAGTTGTGATGAGTTAATTGTTGTTTTTGTGACTACCAATATTTTTCATCATAAAGACGTTCCTTATTATTACTCATATAATAAGCATATTGTGCAAGATATCATGCGACAACCCTAGAAGTGACTGGTCACAGCCGGTCAGCGCGGAACGTATCATACGCTCAATTACACAGCCCTGCGACGCCACGCTAGTTCCCAACAAGTCTACAGAGCCACCAGCACCACAAAGTACTCCTCCACCTTTTGACCCTTCGAGAGAATTAATCAAACAGGTGAACTGTGTCTAATATGACAACAGCTGCTGGCTTTAATGAAATTTCCCAGTACTCTTTACTGCCTCTCGATTAAAACCTTCGTTAAAATTCTGCCAATATGTAACCGCTTACTTAGCATTCTGGAATAATACGTAATTAATCGCGGATTTATTCAGTTCAGTAATTATGTTTCAAACACGACAGGAGAAGTTCCAGGTACAATATGTTCTTTTATGTCTACATTTTCCATGATCTCAATTTACGAATGTACAATAACAGACATCATTGCAGCTGCCATAAATATGCCTATAGATGGCCTTTAATGTATAAATTACTAGCTGTCCCGCCCAGCTTCGCCCGGGGGAAAAAATTAAACTTCTTGAAACACGATCGCTGCGCCACCTATCGGTTGCAATTATGATGTAAGCTATCCTATCTTTTAAGTTGGATCAAACTGCACACTGTGCGCAAATTTGATTGAAATCGGTTAAGTCTTTTAGGAGCCCATCGCGGACAAACAACGTGACACGTAATTTATATATATTAAGATTTAGCTTTATATTACAGAAACATTCAGCAAGAGTATAAGGCTAAAATATAAAGCAGCACGTAAGTTGCAGTTGTTAAATTTGTTTTCAAAACAACGTAAATAATAATGTATTTTCCAGTTGAAAGAGTTTAAAAATGCAGGCACACCGGGAAATGTCGGCGGAGAGTGCGAAGGTAGGGGGAACATTTCAGGCGCGTCTCGTCAAAAGACCGAGTGGCTTACGAGAGCTACGAGAGACGCTATGGTTTGTGCGCGACTGTATTTATTAATTTCACCTATTCGCTACACTCTCTTCACACGTCGTCATTCATACAAAATATTGCTCAAAAACACGCATCTATTCGAAAGTTCCAGCAATCAAAGCTCGTACTTTATCGCAAGGAACAGATTAAGCACTCGTTAGCAATTCAAGTAGATATTGAACGTAGATATTCACTTGAAGATTAGCACGGTTTAATTCGTGTTTGGAAGCAAAATAGAGTTTAAGTCCAACGAAAACTTTTCTTCAAGATAAAATACATTAGGTACAAGTATTCGCTTACTTAACAAACTTTTTCAGTGGTATTGAGTGAGAGGCAAATTGAACGTTCTCACAAATTCTAGTCTGAGCTGAACTCAACTTAATACATTATCAGGTCCTTGAACTTGATCCTAAAATGTATTTACAGATAAAAGAGTTCGGGAGAAATAGTTTCAGTTATTTAAGGATCACAAATAAACCAACACCTCGTAATTTAACAGCACACGCATGTTTAAGACAGCTTGCGTTGATACATAGGACTATTTGATTGCAGTAAATTTTCTTAAAGTAATGTTTCAAGAACCCATGTGTGTATTGAAATCAGATCTACTCAAATGGTACTTTAACGGTAGATATATGTATTGGTGTATTTCTGGTTCCAACGGTATATGATAAGAGAAATATCTATTCAAAAATAACAATTCTGCTCATTAAAATGTAATGGGGCCACACAAATATTTGTCCAAGACGAAAATTTGCTATTAGCTGGTGATATTCATATAAATGACTAACAGGCGCCAGGAAACATTTTGCAGTCTCAATCGAAATCATCCACGATAGCTTTCACCAAAAAATATCACACTTGAATTGCTGTGATTGCAGGCCCAGAGATGTATTGATTGACCTATACCCTATCTGCCTGGTAAGAAATGTAAAGATCATCATTTCGATGATGAAGATATCTATACATATTAATACAGGAAACATACATTTATATTGTATACATATATGTAATAATATTATTTGACATATAACGGCTTAAATGAAGCTAGGATAAATAATAACTGCAATTATAACAAAACGAATGGCCACACAAGGCTCTTCTTGTCAATTGTTTTTGATCATTTCATAACTACCCCAACCCTTGCACAACAATTTAGATAGCCCCATTTCGTTTCCGCTTGCTGCACGAAAGCATGACTAAGAGAGACAGGGATATCCATGCCGCAGCCTCTAAATAATTGTTCTACAAAACTTGACAACAAAAGTTCAAATAACGCTATGAAAATTAACAATAAAACGTTTCACTTACGTGTGTAAGAAATATTGGTTTATAAATCCCGTGAATTCAAACGAATTTGAGGTTTAACGCGAAATACTTTCAGCTACTAGGCAGGTCGATGATCTGCGCTTAACAAAAACGTCATGCAAGGGTTACCACGCCAGTATTATCCAAAAAGTAAAAGGTACGGTACGGTACGGCGTGCGATTTTGATGAATTACGCATGATTTCTCACTTGAGAACGGATTGATATGGTTAGTAATTCTCTCACGTTCGATGTTGCGAGCTCTAAATTCAAATGTAGAAAATTTGTTATTTTATGTAACTCAACTTGCGGTTTGTTCATGGTCGGTTTTCTTCAAATGACGTGGTGGGAATAATTCGCGAAATGGCTGTGGGAAGTTGAAACTGCAGGATAAATCCTGACAGCCCTAAATGAGATGCAATCGAATATACAATAGTTACTATACATAAATACGTTTCACATGTTAATCACCTCAAGGGTCCTCGAATGGGTAGGCAGAGGTGTATAGGTAATACCCACACCCACTTTCCGCCAGAGATATATTTCAGGTGCCAACGTGACAGATAGCGAGTCTGTCGCCGTTACTCAAGCACGACTATACATACGCCTTCGAATTACTTCCCAAACATATTCAGGTTTCCTCACGATGTTTTCCTTCACCGTAAAGCTCGTGGTGCGACTAATCACTGTACTTAAGTTCAGAATAACTCATTGGTACAGTCGGGATTTGAACTTGCGATCTTTGTGTCGCAACTGCTCGAACCATTCGGCCACTGGCCGGCCACGGCTGTACTCGACCACCACGGCTGTAATGTTAATATTAAATTCAAAAAAATATTTAAAATGGTGACGACCTTGATTTTAGCTACTCCGCCATTATTACTTGAAGATTAAAGATAAATTGCTTGAATATATAATATAAATAATTAAAGATAAAGTCCAATTGTGAAGTAAATTTAAGGTCATGAAAATCCAAAATTTTTCGTAACTTTATTTTATACGCTTCAGAATTGTTTATCTTACAAATTATTTGGTACAATCGGGATTCGAAGTTCCGACTATACTCTAACATAAAAATATACAAATTATAATATTTTAAATTGTAGTCTTACCAAATTAGGAGCTATGGTAACACCGCTTCCACATACCTAAACAAAAGAAACGTGTTATTAAAATAAATAACAGTAAAAAAAACAAAAACATACACAAAATACAATCATTGAAAATTATTATTTTAACGATTATTACGTAGCGTATTATCAAGTTTATCTTTCGAATCAGCATCAGCACCTTTGCTTAGCAGTGCAAAAATGAATATAAGAATCGCTGATCCTGATTATCCTAGTAAGGATAACGGGTCAAAATGTTTAAAATATTGAATTGTCATCGGTCAATAAGTATGCCAAATTTCGAGTTAATCCGACGATTTGAAGGGGGTTAAAATCATGTTCAAAAATTCCGTTACATACTAACATACAAACATACTAACATACATACGTCTCAAGCTAATAAAAGCGTATTAAAATGACAGTTTTTTTTTAATTTCCTACATTGTTACAATCATTGGTTGGGAAATTAACTGCGATATTTCACATATGCGAAGTAAATCCAAATTTCATGGCTGTATCGCATCATTATGAGTAATGCTATTACTCATGGAACACCAACTGCGATCGATGCGCGTTATACATACATAAAGTAATGAACTAATACAATTTGGTAGGTAGATTCCTTTAACTATATATTTATTATCAATTTAATTTGGACATTATCTTATGCTTTACATTCTGGAAGGGAAAATTGACATGCCAAAATAGTTACCTTTATTTCTAAACCTTTTCATGCATAAGAATGTAATACGACCATGGGGCGGGATTCGATCCCAACACAAGCCGTTTTTAATTTGTCACTCAAAAAAGAGTGTTTATACGGCGATGGACTCGTCATATGTCGCGTTAGCTTCAAATATATGTATCTCCGAGGGAAAGACTTCTGCCTACCCATTCCGGGATCCTTCGAAGACCCATTGTTGGAGTTTTCGAAATAAGTATTTATTTATAGTATAAATACTATAAATTGCTATTATTAAGAGTTAGCTTAATAGCTAACTCTTAATATTGACTCTTAATATTAATTACAGGTACATACAAAGTTAATTGTAAATTCAACTACCTAGTTTGGTATAGCATGTCTAGAAATATGATTAAAATTTATGATTATTAAATTCGATAATGTCGGTAACAAATGCCAAATCGACGCGAAGTTATAACCTTCGTTCTACATTTCAGTGCGGAAACTTGATAAATCAATAGGTATTATAATTTAAGCACTGTAAAAGAGCGATATCTAAAACCACAATAACAATTCAATTGACCAATCAAGGTATAAAAAATTGCAAAAATGCACAATAACGAATACAACAAAATGATAAGCCTTTAAAGGTTATATTTGAAACTGTATCAAATTAAGATTCGATAAAGAACAGTTATTTGTTCAAGATCTAATTCTAACTCTAACCGAATCTGACGAACACAAAAGATTGCGTGGCATGGTTTAATTACTTTGAAGAACTCATTGTTTAATCAGACTAACATCGTTGAATTATTCCGTTCCTGTGTTGGTCAAACTGTTTCTATTGATACGCTGCTTTATAATCGACGCACTGATATCATGCTGCCAAACTACTCGAGGAAAAGTATAGGAACTTGACAGTTTGTATCGGTTAACGGCCACTGAGGTGAGGTCAGCGCACCACAAACATCGGGTCGCAGTGTCATTCCAAGTTTATGGTGTTTTATCAAGGTACCGTTGAGTAAACGTCAATTTTACTGCTCACTGGCCAGTTTCCGCTTGTAAGAAAGATATAACTGGGGTCCCTACCGTAACATTATTACTTAGCTACCAGAGAACTTTTGTGAAGAAGTATCTTGCATGTTTTGTCATGTTTATTTTTGTATTCAAGCGCGCCGTTCACGTTTCAATCATCGGAACAGTGAACGTCAATTAATGAATGAGTAGTCATTCTATACTAGCTTGTTTCTAAACGAGTGAATCTGGGGAGCCCTTTGAAGTCGCGCACACAAAAATGACATATGTTAGAGCGCTCCCTTTCAGCATCGGCGGCCGATGCCAGATATATCACAGTCATCTTAAGTGGGAAACGTGTTAACTGTTAAAATAGCAGCTAAACTTTACATAGATCCGGTACTTAATCATTGCCTAATGGTGTATGCTTGTATGGAAAGCTTCTAAGTGTGACGCGAACAGCCCAAAATGAGCCAATTATGCTATCGAAATATGAGAATAAGTAACTTTAATCAGGGTATGAAGTCACTCACCCCTAATTAGTCATTTTCAAAGTTGTTTTCGTGTTGACTACTGATGTTCATGGCTTTCGTATACACTTAAAGTAACTTACCTTGACCTTTGTTTATAGCTTTAGAGGGAACTATTATTCTAGAAAGTTCGACGACTGGTCATAGGCAACATTTTACTTCAACGCCGACATTACTTTAGTGATACATAAATTATATTTAATCATATATTATATTGTGATAAATACACAGTTTTAAAGAATAAATCATGAAGTATATACAAGTGTATATACTATACTCTCTGCCTACCCCGTTAGGGACTTGGCGGGATGATATGTATGTATGTAATCATGAAGTCCAGACGAACATATAATATAAACTCGTGTAAACGAACATGTAAAACATTGTATATCTAAAAATAAAATGTTTATGGGGCAATATTTCAGCCCGCATTGGTGTTAGTACCAGCATCATCTGCTTATTCCATAGTGGCTATCGATTTATTGCCCTACGATGATAGAGCAGATTAACTAATAGCTACGGATGAAGCGGAATGCGAAATGCAACGTTACATACTCACACGCTTTTTGGTTTAAATAAATCTGTTAGTTTTGAGCCCATAGTTTGTATTGGCATTGGTAAAACATATGTTTCTAACGATTAAGAGCCAAAAAGGCGTGCTATTATGATTCTGTATGTAAATTTTCCAGAAATCCCACAATGCATTATTTTCATCAACGCATATATTATTTTAAATTATAATGTTACCGAAAAAACTTGTAACGAAACAGATTCCAGCAAAATTAAGTATGTCAGTATCTAACATACCTAATCGTACTAAAATTTCGTCTTGTAATACTGCAAGAATATTAAATGGTTTTGAAATTCAACACGATACTGAAGTGTCACTCAATGACGAACCGTGGTAAAGTCGATGTATCCGATGACCTCCATAATCCCATACTTAAGCACGACGGTTGCCGGACCGTAATTGCTTCAAGTTCCGAAAGTCATCACCAAGCAACAATCAACAAGTTGTTTAATAGTTGTAATCTGTGCCGCGTTTACAACATATGTATGAGAGACAATATTTCTCACTTTTATATATAAAAGAGCTCTGTACACATTTACCAATTCCTATCAGAATATAGGGTGCATCTGAGTTAGCTTCAATGACTTTATTTATATGACTAGCTGTGCCCGCGACGTCCGCGTGGATAGTGACTTTGGGCAGCGTTTTTTGGATATATCTTTTGGTTTAGTTTGGATATGTTCAATGTACGGACAGCGATCCATTACATTGTTATTATATGTATTGATTGCTTATGTCACACAAACATTAGGAGATCTTACATGAATTTGTAAAAATCAGTAGGTAATGGAGTTGGGCTCAACGAATCTCCTTCTCCAAATTGGAGTTGTCTGACTGACGTAGTAACTCCACAGTAGATCTTTACCAAATAGCACTACGCCCTGGAACATCAGGCCATCACAAGCAGTTTAGTTCAGCTTTTGTGATTGTTTATTTCACAAATGCTAAATGTATATAATTCAAAACTCATATTTGGCATGATGTGACCTTCCAAAGATCACATCTGACCATGGGTACTGGTACTATATTTAAAATGTCTGCAACATTCGTCTTTGTACCACAGCATTGTTAGACATTAATCTTGACGTCTATATCAAACTCGTTCCATGATCTATTGTGACTCATTCAGCATTAGATTGCAATATAGTTAATGATGCTCTCAGAATATAACGACAGTAGATAGGTATCGACGAACCTTGACATCATCTTATTAAATGACAAGACATAAGATATGTCTTATAAATAAACTGAGACATGGATAGTCTTCAGTGTGTTCACCTTTTATACATCCAAAAACAATATATTCACATCAACCCTCGCTTAGTCCTTAAATTATACAGCGACATTAGAATCAAGATTAGCTACAGTGCGTCGCAAAAGGATCATATATAATGTATATACGAGGTTGTTGTAGCTGTGTGTTAGTTTGGAAACAAGTTAATCGTCTACCCACATACTTCTAGCAGTGCTTTCACGGCTAGCTTCATTTTAGATTATAATTAAGGATCCATTTCCACGAAACACGACAAGAAAGTTGTAGTTTATTACTTTCATTCCGAATTTTAACTAGGTATAATTTTGTTCACAACAAACTAGAATATCATTGACGAAAAATAACGTGTAGTAGTAACATTACCATAAAATATTAATAATTCATTATTGATGAAAGTCTCATAGCGCTCCAAATACCTAGTTGCTATTGAGAACAAATATATTGCCTTAAATGGCATCTATCAATCGATACTACATTAAATACGTATTTAAGACAAGCGCTGTAAGCAACAGCAAACAAAATTCTAGCTGCATAACATTGACATATCTGTTGCATAATTCTGAGAAAAGTTGTTTTGTGAGTAATTAGCACGTATTCAAGCAAGTATGAAGGTGTAATGGACAAACACATTCAGTTGGCTTCTTCCCCGAAGCGCTTGGTGGAAGAGCCCATAAATATTAATGACAAACACCGATTCAATAGCCGAGTGGCGCACAGGTCACCGTCCTTTGATCCGATTTTAAGATGCTCATTTTTAGATAAAATTACAAATGCCTTGGGAGGAACGTATAATACGAATTAAACGTGACCTACTCATGTCTAAAGATGAAAATAATAACATCAGTATCTTCTTGTAAGTGGAATACAATTCATCATATTACATCGACTATTTGTGTTCACGATAAAACCGTTAGCCTAAATACATTAACTAAAAAATATTAATAATAAATTTAGTCGACGTTAAGCCTTCAAATGTGGTCCAACTACTTTTCTGCAGGTTATCTACTTATTCGCGTCGCGTTTCGATAGAGATGAAATGAAAATAATACAAAAAGAGAAATTGAGACCATTAGGTCATGCTTTACAGTATAAATGCAATATGTTAAATGTAGATATTAATCTAAATAAAATAACCGGTCATAGTACATTGTTAATCAACTTACATTTCATATCTGGTCCTGTCAAAATAGTTTCACAATATGAATTTGATTATGATCATATCTTTAGCCTGTATATACTTCCCCAAGAACTGACACAGAACTAAAAAGGTTTAATTAATATCACAAACACTATTGGCCAGGCCAGATAGAAATATTTCACTGATGGAGTAATGATTCACTAGGAGAAATTATTCAGACCAGCATGATGCACAAGCGGGCACAAAACACGCCAACATTATTCTGCAATCTATGCGACTTACTTTGTGAGCAGTGATTATTCTGGAGCTCCGCCATTTCATACAACTTGCCCTGATCATAAGTGAGAGGAGTACCGATTTATCACTCACTACTTAAAACCATTTCGTTCACACAATTTGTCTTATCTAGGGAGGGGCAGCAGTTATGTCCAGCAGTGAAATCTGTAGGCTGATTAATAGTATGTTAACTGTATTTACATATTTTATATTACCAAGTGGTAAGAATAGAACCAAGTATCAATTTAACGCATCGAATCGAGGGCGATTGTTTAGGTCAATGTCCCATAAGTGGCAGTCCGCATGAAGATAATAAACCAATCGTATTTAGCCTATGGTCGATATGTCAAATAATTTTGATTTGGCGCTTTTAAATAATAATACAGTGTTACTTATTTAATGGGACAAAGACGTTTTGAAACTGCAGCAAAAACATAGAGATTCATTCATAGCTTTATTTATACCATGCACACGTCCAAAATACAATTCTAGTACCGTGGTATAAATCAATTGTGTTAAACTAGTGTAAAGTATCAAAGAGGGTGATGTACCACTACTGACCCCCGTGGGGTCACCGGACGCTTCCATCACACTTACTGTTTGTGAACAGCTCACTGTTGCAACCGTCTTACTTTTAATGTACTCTTTCATTCGTGACCATATTTCAAATTATCCCGAATTTGGTGTGCGTGCAAACAATGAAAAAATGCCTATTAAATTTAGGGAATGTTGCAATTCATAAACACTTTAATAATTGTATGAGAGTTGCTAAAATTAATGCATGGAACCGCACGATGAGATTGTGCTCTCGCACAATAAAACGAATGTGTGAAAAGAAAGTACAATATAGAAAGTAACTGTAACGAGCAAGATCGTCTGACACGTTACGTAAATTAGACGGTTATGCATTTGACGATACAAACATCAAAAGTTATATTTGGGGTCCGAGGAGATAACATAACTATCTCGGTCATGTTGGAACATGTTTATGATATGGGTCTTGTTCGTGTATCCTGCACGTGTAATGTTACTAATCTAAGGTAGCATTGCGGCCTCAAATTACTTTCAGTGTTTTAAACATCGTTGATCTTAGATTATCCAATTCATGGTTAGGGATCCTAAGGCACGAGAAAGCCGTTGCTTGTTTTATATTAGCGCCGTCGGAACCTTGTTTACTATGAAAATAAGTTACGAAGTTCAGTTGTAAGAAAGCCGAATGCCATCCAAACAAGAAGTAAAATACAAAGAATAAAATAAAATCAAACATTATAACAAATCTAATGCTAAAAATTATCCATACGTTGATGTTAAATTATATTCACACGGAAATGCCCAAAGTATAGCTGTGTAGCTTTGGCAACCCCTCTAATCTATGCATACAGTCATCTTTCACCCACACAGTGAATTCACCCCTGTCCATGGGATCGTAGGATAATTAAATATTTATTTCATCAGAGACAGCACCATAGATTTCGGGCTTCTATTTGATTCAATTAATAATGACAACGCATAACTTTCAGATTCGGCAATATGTAGGTTTAATTGAATGTGTTCGTAATAGCTTTAAATTTCACCAAATAAAAAAATATTCTACACTTAATAACAGAGTACTTAAATTAATATTGAAATATTTACCTTTATAATTAAGATTCTAATGCATGTAAAACATTCCGTAGATTAATGAAAGCACTGTCACGAACTTAGTTAAACAAATGATGGTTGCACTATGGAAAGACGAAAACCGTTAACAATCAGCGCATAAAATTTTTAAGATTATGCAAGATAACACTTTTTCACTAGCATCGGCTTAATTGTTATGAAATAATTGTATAGTGTAGTCAAACAAGTAGCACATTATTATAAAACGTCAGACAAAGCTCGAACTCTGGAAGCTTTTTAAGGCGAAAACACGTACAACTCCTTACGCCGTTAGACAGAGACTGCATCGGTCGGGGCGACGGCTGAAGTGGGGGGAGTGAAGGGAGCGCAGTAGGGGGCGCGCACATCCAAATGAAACGAGCAGAGGAGTAGAAACAGCGTTGTGTCACTGTCGCTGATATGATAACGCATGTATACAAAGCTGACCATATCAGACTAACGACAGCACCGAGGAAAAGATGAATGACCCTTAAGTAGAGCCCTAATAACAGAAAAATCTACACGCAAAGGGTCCGATTTGAAATAGATACGCATAAACATGAACTGACAATGACTGATGTTTACCCAAAACAGATGGGTATTGACAAATGACTAGTACAAAATAAACAATAAGAAGTCGGAATGTGAATAATAATACTTAGCTGTACGAAGATCCGATGAGATTTATTGCAATTCGAAAAGAAAAAGCGATTGAGTATTTGGTGTCTTAATTTAAAATAAGGATAAAAGTATTAATAACTGGAATTCCATTCAAATCGTCCCTAATAAAGCAGTTAATAACAGATACATTCAATTAATTATATTGAGAGCTACTACCTAGTTTCAAGTTAAACCCGCCCAGTGTTTTTGTAGTGAACTAAAAATACCGGGACGTTTATTCAGCTCTTTGTAACCGAATTCCCTATGGGCGTGAGCCATGGGATCACGCTAAAGTTATAAATATGTAAAAAGTTAAAGATAATATAATGTCAGTCGCAGATTAAACAGCTATGAAGAAGAAATATGGGCAAATTGACCTACATTTAAGTTTATAAGCAAGTTCGACAAACAATACCTGCATTAGTCATAAGACGGAAGGTCCAGTTTCACACATCCCGTTTAAATAATTGCACTCTCGCTGATTCATAAGAGACGTCGTAAAATATTAATGCAGTAGTACACTGGTATGCAGGCCAGCAGACAGCGTGCTTCGAGATTACGCAATGTTCATCAAAAGAGTGCACTAATTATTATTGAAAACAAGAGAGGTACGAACAATGTAAATCGTTCAGGGATATTGACTCATTCAAAGCCGTTAGTCAAGTAGGGATCCTGACGCAGATGGTTCCCAAACGGTTATAAATTTCGCTTAAGTCACCGTATCCTCAGAGACGAATCAGAGGCGTGAATACGTTTTGCTTTCTTGCTATCGTTTAATTTTAACTATTGGTTAGTGGAGGAATACCCTTAAAGTAACTCGCGTAGGTGTTGACGTTAAGACAGGTCTAAACCTGTTAGAGATATATAAAAATAAAGATTCCGAAAGTTAATGGTCGCAAATATTGATGTTGCCTGATGATATGAATATTGACGTTGTTAATCGAATTCGCATCCTGACACAATTTTGAATCGTAATAATAGAGAAAGCCCACACTTCTAATATTTTTATACGTGTATCTTCATTTCTTATGAAGATATATAGACATGTTATTAATTCGCATCCATTCAACTAAGTCATAGCAATGCCTGACTGGCATAGCTAGTTATGGATAAATGTAATGATAATTTGTTTTCCTAATCAAAATAATTCAATTTGTCTTTACTTACGATACATGGCGGCAAACAACAAACAGGCTCAGTCTGAATTTGATAAGATGTAACGAGAGCAAATGGTACGACACGCTGTGCAAAAGTTAAGTGTCCGTTACCGACAAAGTAAGGCAATAAAAATATACGAGGGTAGTGACTGGGCGCCGCAAGGCCCGAAAGAAACAGGCGAATTTTGTGTTTTCAGACGACACCCGACATGCAAACATAAGGAAGATTTATTGAAAACCGTGTGTGTGGCGGATCTTTCAAGTCTGCCGACTCATACTATTTTGTGAATCGCCTAGACATTTTCCGACTTTTGGAAGATATATTGTACAATTGACTCTTCAACCTTTTCATTAAAGGCTGATTACAAAAGCAACAAAGTAGGCAACGCCTATTGCATCATACGTGTAATTGGATTCCAAAGAAGTTAATAGTGACGTAATATTTTCATGCAACATATCAAATACCATGGGTTTTAATAAACGCTATAAAATCAATTGGATCGGAAAAGGGAAATCCACTTGCAATAGAGATGTAACAGAGACGGAAAGCTCTCACATGGACGAAGACGAAAGTAATTGGGTCAATCTTAGTGGAGCCAACAATAATAAGGACGAGCCAACTTACTAAGTGATGTAGGAGACACGACGGAGACGACACAGTTTGTGAAGGAAAAATTGCACTTGGTTATGACATTGCAGCAGGAATAGGAAAAGGATTGGAATATCATTATAAATGGATTGAAGTTGTAATACTTATATGATTTAAATGAGCATATATAAAATATATAACCATAAGGTTTCTCGAAGAAGTAGGCAGAGGTGTCTAGGTAGGACCCGCACACTGACTTAGGCGCCAACGTGACAGCATAAATACGGCTTTGAATTTAAGTTCGTCCCGAAAACATCCAGCATTCCTTTCGATGTTTCTCTTGACCGTATGATTTAAGTTCATAATAACTCAATAGTATGGTGGGGACTCGAACTTGCATGCTTTGTACTGCTGGTAACTACTCGAACCGCTCGGCCACCAAGGTGTACTATTAAATCCACAAAATGTGAATAGAAACGCTATTTGCAGTATTTGTATGCATCCACACAGAAGCGCATTCCCTCAGTCGAACGACAACAGATGTCAGCAAAGCGTAGCATTTGTGTAACGGTCCACGCATACTGCGTCTGGGGTTAAAGAATAAATTTGTGCCCTTGTTTTCGGTACTTTCACAATGATAAATAAACACAATGCTACCCTTAACTCAACTCACCGTTTACAAACAACTTCTCCACTTCATTCATAGAGTAGTATTCTATTATTATTGCGAAAATATTTAGATGTGTGGAATTAATGGATAATAAAATATATTTTACTATTTGTCAGTTCATTGTGCATGCAAATTAACTGTGTTTGCTGTATCAGCAACGTGGAAAAATCTGAGCCGTGGTGGCCGAGTGGTTCGAGTAGTTGCCTGCAACACAAACAGCAAGTTCGTATCCTGACAAACCGATAAGTTTTTCTGTACTTAAATACTCTGATTAGTCACACCACCAGCCTTACGGTGAATGAAAACGTCGAGAGGAAACCTTAATACGTTTGAGAATAAATTCAAAGGAGTATTATACATGTATTAGTGCTTGAGTAACGGCAATTGACTCGCCATCTGTCATGTTTGGCACCTAAAGTTTATCTCTAGCAGAAAGTGGATACGTGGGTAGGCGTGAGAATAAGTATGTAAAAAAATAGATACCAAATGGTATCCCTCTCACCCCATTACAATCATCGGTGGTGACCAATGAAGCGGCGTCTCGCATTCAGTGACGCTTCTGAGCGTCAAGACCTGAATGAATCTTTGTAACGTTTATAGCGTGTACAGAAGATGCACGCTATCGACGTTTACACGCTCTGCTGCTTGCCGTTAAATGCCATACCTAACTTATGCAGTAAATTTCTATCAAAAACCATTCTAAAGAAATCATTCAACTCCAACGAAAATACTTAAGATACCAAACTGAGTAACAAAAACCGTTATACATAATAAGAAGGAATATTTAATATCGTTAAATACCAAAGGCTGTTGCTACCTCAACCTTAAGCGTCAAATACTGTTTTGCTCGAATGACATCACGTTTAACTCAAGAGCCGGATAAAAAAGTCTATAACAACGCGATAAACACACCGTGAAGATTTTGTAAGGGCATTAGTAGGTATCATTACCGATTCCATGGCCCACGGGAAATAATATTAGTATTCTTGATTTAATTGTCAATTAACAAAATGGCATTTCGTCGCCAAAATTGTGAGTCTATCGGCGACGGTTCAACGGTCTTGACACCCAATCTTCATTCCATATCTGGATGTTGAAGGAAGATATTAATTAAACGTCTTATTTTAAAATATTACCTCCCACGACCTCCAATTTAGTTAGGAGTTAATATTTATTACATCATCATCCTTAGGTAAGTTGTGTTGCTGTGTTAAAAATGTTGAAAAGAGAGTTCAAACACCGTGAGTTGGCTGATCTGTCAAAAATCTATAAGGCAACTAAAACAACAATGTAGGTAAAAATCCGCATACGTTTATGTAGGTATGCGGATTTTAAAAATCTATGTGTAATCCAGGGCTGGGCCAACGCAGTATATATTAAGACATGTATAAGAAGTAGGTAATCTAGATCTGATACGACTTTATAGACCATTCAATATTAATATTTAACATATAAAAATAAGTAATTTAACTTTTAAATTATACTATTTAGTCTCAATACATAGACATAAAACTATAATAGTCGAATACATCATCAATAGGTATTTTATAAGCAAACCCCCTGAATTTTATTCAGTTTTGCATGTAAATAAATGTATATCTACATCTACACTTATAATAAAAATGTTACGGATCGTTGTCTGTACATGGAAGATATATGAGAAAAAATTTGATAGGGACCTTTTTCAACGCAAATGGCATCCAAAACACTGATTGTTAGAATTTTTGTCTGTTTATCTGTTTGTCTGTGCGTTTCTGCACGCTAATCTCAGAAACGGCTTATCCGATTTAGATGTGGTTTCCACTAATGTATTGTGGTAAACTTCACTTAACATTTAGTGTTTATTTCATGTCAATCGGTTAAGAAATTAAAAAGTTATGCCGGAGAATTAAGTTATGCCAGAAACGCCTTATCCGATTTAGATGTGATATTTCAAGAATATAATGTGGTAAGCTTTTTGTAACATGTACAAAGTAAATCAAAATGTATATCCAAAAAATGCTGCCCAAAGTCACTTTTCCACGCGGACGAAGTCGCGGGTACAGCTAGTATGTATATAAATATGGTATTAGCTCGATTAATAGATCGGTAATCTAGATATTTCGCATAGTAATTAGGTACTAGACACTAGTACCGTTAATTTTAAATATAGCGACAAGTTCCTCACTGGGTAGGCAAAAAGAGTACAGTAGTCTTTGATTGACTTTCAGATATATGACAGTTGTGCCCCGCAGTTTCACCCGCTTAAAAATCGATTTCATTAGTATAATTTTATCTAGATTTATTCTCAGAACTAGACATATCCATCCTATATGTTATCCAGGTAAAAATCTATCTCTGTGCCAAATTTCATTAAATTCCATCCAGCCTTTCTGGAGTGATTGAGTAACAAACATCCATACATACTCACAAAATTTCGCATTTATCTATAATATTAGTAAGATATATGTATCTGTTTCATTAATCTTTCATCACTTATCCTTTCTATATTTCCAAACTGAAGTAAGAACCATTTCTTCATCTCATCACACTCTCGTATTAAAATACCCAATAGCTACCTTTAACTATATTCAATGGGTAACCGCTCATCTCGGTACGGCTAACCGTACCAGACAGTCCGCTGAACTTCTAAACTTCAAGAGACATTACCTATAAACTCGTCTAGACGATTTCTTAGCTTAGAAGTCGACATAAGATTTTTTTTAAAAACAACTCTTAAATTCATAAAGATGACGAGATATAAGGCAGCATAATATTATTTAATCATGTACCGACGTGAAGAAAAAAAAACAAATTAAAATTATTGACCTTCGAATAACTTTAGTCAAAGTTCATAGTTCAAGTATAATATCGTCAGTACTTAGTTCATATTCAAGAGAGCGCCATGAATAAATCCTAACGTCTCCTTTCAAGTAAATTAGTTATCAGTAAGATGTTGTATTAAGTCATTAACCCCTAAGCACCTAGGCCTCACCGCGATGTACACACAAAATATAATGAACCCGTGATACGCTGTTAATAGGGTGATCGATACCTTCCGCCCTTCAAATTACCACGTAATCTCGACCCGGTAATTACTGAATTTACTCAAGACAGGAGCGATATCATCAGAGTGCCGCTAACGAGATTAAGGTGCGAACTATATAGATATGACTTAATGAAAACATTTAGGGCTACATGATAAACATATCGATATCTATTATGTCCTCAAAATACTCAAGTGACACTAATGTGGAGAGGACAAACGTATCATCGAATTCAAATCGTTCTGTGTTAAAAGCCACACCCAAATGAGTAACGCTGCTTTATGGGAGATGAAACGACCAGCAAAGATAATTATAAATGGAGCGAACGCGACCTAAATACTGCCACACGTGAACATCTATTTCCAGAGAAAGGGAAGGTATATCAGGTACATTTCCAAATAGCGCCTCCACCGGTAAGTGCAAACAATGCAGGTATTATATATTTGGACTTTCCAACAAACCCGTACTATAATTAGGGTCCTTTATGCAAAATAATTAAAGCTTTTGTGATGGATGTGGTGATTATTTTAGTTAAATTACATTCTGATAACGTCACCCATAAGGAATGCTTAAGACACATCTATTAAGGTCATGAATTAAACTACTTTTAATCACAACTAAACTAAATCAATGAGATTTATAGTGAAGAGAAACATCTTAAGGGCAGCTAAGACTAAGTCGAAACACAAATACGTACATATTATTCTGTAAGCATAAATAAATTGAGTGAAACCAACATATTGAAATGTTGCCACAAATTTAAAGGAGCCAAATAATGGCTTCGCGTCCTACAATAGCCACGGATTTTCAAGAGAGCAGACGGGATGCAAATAACAAAAATCAATACGCCGCCGAGCCAACGCAGGATTTTCAACTTGCATAAAATTAACTATCATCGCTGTTTTCACGGATTTTTCAATGAGCAAACAAGCAAATATACATAATGAGCCATCGAGTGTAGTCAAAGAGAAACATAAAAAAAAAGATCCAGACACAATTCTCAGATAGATGACAATGTCACAGACATACTGAACAATAGGGTCGTTACGCATCCGGTTTGGGACGACGACGGCTTTATAAACTAAATTGCATAACAAAAATCTTACATTACTTTCATATTTTGAAAAGTGTTCAGTGAATACCCTAATCTGGTAGGGCTGAATATAACCGTGTACTGTCCTGTAATATATGCAACCGTAAGTGAGTGGTCGAGAGACTTCACGTCTGTGAGCTGGTACTCGAGCGAACCTGTTGACCCAGTGCGCAGCGCCTGCGGCAAAAACTACGTGTACACCTGCTTCATCGTTATGGCCGCCTGGTACAACGCTGCTATGACTATTCAAACGGAACCATTGTCTATGACCTAAAACCAAAGCGAAATACGAAGTGAAAGAAACTTCCACGAAACACGAGAAATCGACCATACTCAAAATCGGCTTCATGAACAAGAACATAGAATTTGAAATATGTGCGGATGATTAATCCTAATAGGTAGTAGTTCCATCGGACATAAAACTCATCATTATGCCTTCCTAAATACGTTTAAACTGATTCACATGACAATGACTGATGAAAATAATAAAGTGAGCTTTACATCTTCGCGACCAATTCATACATTAAATGTACATAGTATAGTTCTGTACCGATGATGATATTTTGTAATTTGAAAAAGGGAAAATAAATGTATACAAAATTTAATAGGCTTAATATTTCATGTAGAGAAATAAAACGTAATGGAAGGTTAATTAATCTACATTATAACTTTTACAGAAGTGAATTTTACACATTACACATTGTCTAACATTCGACAACCATTACATATTCGTATTGATATTAGGGAACAAAAATAAAGTTTGTTTTGCCATGCCTATAAAATTATACGATACCTAATTTTAAGCTGATTTGGTTACACAGATTAGGGTCATTAATTTATTCTTTTTATAGTTAGTTTATATTTATTATTACTTTGTACCTACCGTCACAATAAAGAGCATTCATATTCATAAAAAATTAAGCTAAATGTAATTTGAATTAATATTTATATAGATATATATTTAGAGCCGTGGTGGCCGAGTGGTTCGAGCAGTTGCCTGCGACGCAAAGGTCGAATCCCGACTGTACCAATGAGTTTTTCTAAACTTAAGTACAGTGATGCGTATAGTACGTTGAAGGAAAACATCGAGAGGAAACCTGCATACGTCTGAGAAGAAATTCAAAAGGCGTATGTATAGTCGTGCTTGAGTAACGGCGATGGACTCGCCATCTGTCACGTTGGCACCTAATATACCTCTGGCGGAAAGTGGGTGTGTGGGTATTTCCTATACACCTCTGCCTACCCCTTCGGGGACCCTTGTGGGAAGCCGTGAGGGTATATATTTAATAATTGTAACAGAAACAATGAACGTCAAATGTAATCTATACCTTTCAGTCGATAAATACTAGTTATGTAACATCTAACATAGCTGCGCGGGTAGCTTAATACATTGTTGTTCTAGTTTCGTAACGTACAGGCACTACAACAAGTCCTTAATACTAGTTCCAGCAATTACAACTTATTATCTGTGTCCGTCCCTTGCTCGTATCGAAAAGTTACTGAATATACTGGAAAAGTTACGAAACAGTACAGAATCACATATGATCCATAAATATAAGAAAAAAAATAGTCTGTTTGTATTGCCGACCAGACCAATAACCAATGTTATTTACCAGTAAACAAATGGCTGCATTTTAGAAAGATTACATCTTCACGCCTTACCACAAAGGTACCCGAAGGGGTTTGTTAACACAACTAGAAAAAGAATTTGAGTTCAAATAAAAAAAATATCCAACAAAAAGAATGACAGCTATTTATTTGTTATTTTAATTCATCCGTGCGATATTGTTTGCAGAGAAATTTAAAATCTATTTCAAAGCTAAGATTTGAAAGTATATAATATAACAAAAATATTTTATATCTGGGAGTTCACAAAATCACTTACTTTATCCGTCACATTCAAGCGCAAAATACACTTCCGACTGGGAACACTGATTGAAAATGTTGTGACCTCCGCTTGTTTTTGACGTTTAATTTCAGGACAACAGCGTTGGCAACAAATTTTCACACCGGTGGTAGACAAATTTTACTTCACGTGAGTTCAATGAAGTGTGCTAAGCTGTGTAATTCCATTATTTACCTATGATAATAAAAACAAATTGAAGTGTCTGTTTGTAATACCAACAGTTTATTTTAATGCATATGAAGTATAAAGGGTATTGATAACAAAACACGATACAATTTCTGTCTGTTTGATACAGCTTATCGCCGAAACGGCTGGACCGATTTTGACATTCACAAGCAGATAGCTATAAGAAGTAATTGGGTTTTTTTTTAATAGTAAATGTACCTTCATATAATCAAATTCAACACAGGTCAAACTGTTGCACAGCTAATTTATATATTACAAAAGGCTGCGGGAGCTCCCGTTCAGATCATTCCATCAGGCGGGCATATATATAAATATATACAAGAATCTTTTGAAATGAAAAATACTTATGCTAAAATGTATGTAGTTCTCGTTCGCTCCTCATCATATCCCGGGTAGAAGTTGTTGACCTAAATCACCTCGATAATCCGTGAAGTAAATTACTGCGAGCTTGACGGCAAATGTGCTGACGAAAGAGGTCACAAGTAGATACTGCTTTTGCTCTTGTGAAATATGAGTATAAGGAAATAAGGAGGCATTATATAAAAAAAAACTTTCTAGCAACACGTACGAAGGTAAGTTACAATAGTGAAGTTTACAAAACAAGTCGACGAAAGATTATAGAAGAAATGTATAAGTTAAACTATGCAAACTATGTATTTGTTATCGATAAAAGCAATTCTTTGTTGACAAATTGTCTGAAACGAGATCAGCGGCCCATGAAACATTAACTGTTTATTACACAATACTTCAGCACTACTCCTCTCGTAATTAGTTTCATCTTAATTTATTTTCTACAGTTCTATGTAGATACTTGCTTGGCTGTATACTCATGGTCATCTCATAAATATAATATAAACTCAAAATGCCATGTCGTTAGGTGTTACGGCCAGAGCTCCTAGCTGCGAAGCATTAGGTAGCAGGTTCGATGCCAGAGCTGATGATATTTGTGTGATGAAAAATAACATTTCTACTAAGTACATACATATACATATCATCACGCCGAGTCCCTAACAGGTTAGGCAGAGAGTATAGAGCGCCAGTTCTCTCTAGACTTACATACCTCAAAGTGTGCAATTATATAAATGTACTTATTGTTATCTAGTTACCACAGTACGAGAGCTTAATAAGGTGAAACAAATGAAACACTATATTATAATTGGAATCATTGTTTTTGTTTTCATGGGCAATTAGGTACATGGAATTTCCATAAAACTTTTATGATAAAAGTATAACAACACGAGAGGAATGTTCCATGCCAAATGTACCTATCCATTTATTTCACGCCTGGGACCAACGACCGATTTAGAATCAGCGCCCTTTTGTTTGTCAAATCCGTGTTTAAGTATATTTATTATATATTATTGGAGGTGCCCCGCGGATTCACCCGCGTAAAGTTTGATTTTATTGACAGATTTTTTCTGGGACAAAGCATACCCTTTATTTTGCAAAATTAAACAATGAAATAGTGTAGATATGAAAGTATGCGCATAACACCGTACAATGTACAACAGATAATCTTTAGTCTGAAAAAGAGATTATGATCGTGGCACACATATCCAATCGAGCACAAAGACACAAGACAAATGTACTACACAATAGACGACTCTCTTCAATTATACGCTCAGGAATTCCTATTAGTCGAACAAAAATTGAAATATCTGATTCATTTGAAACTTAATGCTTCGAAGTTAATTGAATTTGGGAAGTTATCGGGCAATTCCGTCAATTAAGGGTTGCGGGAACAAAATCAGCATAGAATTTAAACGTTAATGGAAATATATTTCCATCTCTTGCCTCTATGTAAATTCAGTACCGAAACGTAACGATGTTACAGGCACAGCGGTTGATGGTTTATGCTATATACCTACCTAAATACATCATCGCATTCGCATTGTACATAATGATACAAAAGTTAAAGAAGAATTACAAAGCTATGTTAAATTATGGAGTATTAGGAAGTAATGTTATTAGGAGGAAAGTGAAGAAAGATTGACGAAACAGATATACAAAGCAAAAGTGTGAGTGTGCAAGAAGAGGCAGAGGAAGGCCACGTTCCAACTACCTGGATCAAATCGATCGGACTCTCAAGGACGGGAATATTAAGAGTACTCGAAACCGACGAGCATGTATGAAGAGACTGATGAGTGTGGACGAAGCGAAAGAGGTATGTAAGTCTAGAGAGAACTGGTGCTCTATACTCTCTGCCTACCCCGTTGGCGTGATGATATGTATGTATGCATGTTATTAGGAAATAAGCTACAATATTATAACATATCTAGTACTTGAAGCATGTATGAAAGGGGAGAAAGTTAAGGAAGGGATAAAGTGAGGAATCCTGCATATGTTTTAAGAAATTAAAAGCGAATGCTTAGTTTTATGTGAGAAACGGCGATGGACTCACCATGTATCATGTGACAAGTCTCATTCGAAATCGGTCACCCTAAAGAGTTTTTGTATACCAAATGGGTGGCAAACAAGCATGCGATCCGCCTAATGGTTTCTCCATACTTAGGCCAATAGCCCCGTTTTGTTACGTACCAGTGTTCTGAATATAATTCCGATTCGTGGACACGTATTCACTATAGAAGTGACTAATTTATTACGGTTTTGCTGGTTACTGATTTGCAAAATCTTTAGCAACAAGCTAAACATTTTGCTTGACATTGGTTGCAGAAAACTCTTTCCGTGTTGACTAAAAGAAAAAGATTTTGTCTAGAGCCACTGGGCTGTGTAATGTTTTGAATTTGACAATGCACATTGCCTGCGTGGGCTCTTACGACGATATATTTACAATGAGCCATTACGACTGTTAATTAATTATGTAGTTTCAAATTCATTGCACCAGAATTTGCTCACCTATTTTAGTATTAACTCGTGTAGACCGATTTGAAATAATTTAGACAGAAAAGCCGCTCGACGTCATACACTGTGCCCTATTTGGAGATCTTAACATAGAACATTGACCTGCCTTTAAATCTGCAGTTGCTATAGAACCGTTTTCCAAATAGCTTTCATTTAATGGGTTACTTCTATAATCGACTTTAAATCAGTTTATATTGTAATTGTTTGTGTAATGTTGTTGTTTGGAAAAGTGTGGATTTCTATTTCTAGGGGGATAGAGTTCGATCATCCTGTTTTGCTATATAAACACTACAAGCTTGGTGAAAGCTTGAATCTGGAATTAGATCGCAGCGCCTCATATCGGGTCCATATATTCCATATACACATTACCTTTTATATTACTAATGCTTCTAAGGATAGATATGTTATTCACCCTCATTTGTAACTTCATCTAACCTTACTTATTCAATATATTAAGTCAAGTACAGTTTTTAAGGTATTCATCACATTTACTGTTGAAGAATGTAATGAAACAAAGTTAAAGAACTGTACGGAGCCAGTTTGCGGTGACCTCGCCGCGAGTTTCAGGGTTTGCTCCAGCCGAGAATACTAACTTAGTGGGAAATGTTTAACTCTGAATAATTACCGAACGGAGTGTAGCTACAGCAGTTTTGCAGGTCAATGCGCCGATTGTTTGATAAGGTTACGAGGAAACATTTTAAAGAGATCAACCAGAAAGCGTGCTTCTATAATATAAAACGCCCACACCTGTTCTTTATTTTATAAATATTCTCACAAAGAGCGGTTTTACATTTATTTGTGTAGACACAACAAAATGTTTACCACTCTTAAAACACAAGATAAATAAATGAACAAAAATCCCCATCCACCGTTGCGCGTGCGTGGGATGACACAACTTATTGTATTTTGTAATGACAGTGTACGCTTCTTTCGAAATCTCATCTCATTGTGTCCTTTTACTTTCCATGCAACGAAGAATACATTACAAACAATACTACTATGGCTAGTTTGCAAGAAGTTTCGAAACAAATCTGATAAAACAGATACTTGATAACACTGTCCACGCCCAAAGCCTACGCAGCTATAAAGTATCGTAGATAAAGTATTTTTCTTTTGGAACCGGCCTTTGATGGCCAGTGAAATCGTTCTACATAAATTACTAAGTATGCATGATGACTTGGTGATTGAATAAATTGAGATCTTACTTATAGATTAGGATTAGGAAAAAATCTTCGCATAAAATGAGATACAAGTGGATATTCAATGAAAATGTACGACGGTGTAGTCCTATGTTCGAAATTTGGGCGAGCAGTAACGATTTTCGTTTACAGTCTAGTGCAGTGATTGGACTCAACCAAATGCATAATAGATGGGGTCTATAATAAAACCATTGGAGTCTCCCAGCCGTTGCTCCATTATATTTTCGGAGCTTCAGCGGTTGGTAACTGAATGAATCGCTCAAGGCGCTCCATTCTGCCGTGTTCGTGCTCCGCTTCAGTGCAGTATTTATCACAGATTCATAACATTATTTGTGGCCATTTTGAGAGCAGCATTTGCAGAAATGCTGGCTACTAAAATTAGGTTCTGTCATTTAGTTTTTTTTTATTATATAATAATATAAATATAATAATATATCCTCACGCCTTCCCACAAGGGTCCCCGAAGGGGTAGGCAGAGGTGTATAGGTAATACCCACACACCCACTTTCCGCCAGAGGTATATTAGTATTTTTTTTATTGATATATATTTATATTTTTTCAATAATAATAATATATCCTCACGCCTTCCCACAAGGGTCCCCGAAGGGGTAGGCAGAGGTGTATAGGTTATATTTTTTTATATTTTTTTACATATATATATTTGGTAGCATTGGCATCTCATATTCGTAGACTGTCAACGATCAATGTTAAATCACCCAAAGAAAATATTGTTATTGTTTTAGCCTAAATTTTACACTAAATGTATTATATTGCCTAATCCAAATGAATAACACAGTTGAAGTACCCATGGCAAATATAAGGATATTTATGGACCAAGTAATAAAAACAGAGATATTATGTCTTATAAGCCATAACAGCCTGTAATGGCTGGTAACTATTACCCACTCCATTTACATTTAAAAATCCGATGTAAGAGAGTACTGTTAACGATTTTAGTTCGAACGATAAATCGTTAATAATGTTCAAGAATATTTCTTGTATGTTTAAATTTGTGAAGATGCCTATATAGGTATCTTCACAAATCGACTCTTATGTGTTACAGTGTCATCTCTCAAAGCTTTTAAATGTTTGTTGGAACGTCAATTTAGTTCAATACGTAAACAGAGGCTAACCTGGTAGACTGAAGCTATCAGCAATTACATGACTTCTGCTATCACACCGAGCAATTCACCAATTTATGAGGTGCTTAAATCCGACTGATCGTGCGGAAAATTAAGTATTTGGGATATTTTCGTATATAGGCAAATTGCAGCACAGCGGCGTTCGATCTTTTTCAGACATTTATATCCGTATACATAGATTACACTGTGCTGTAAGAAATAGGTCAACGCGGTGTGTCGAAAGACAACCCATAATAACTGCCATAAATTTCCCATTAAAAATTGACGGTGTAACTAAAATATGTACCAAAATATTATGTGTGCAATAAAATGTATTGTACTTGCAGATCCAATATGGCATGGCATGGCTATGAGTTGTTTTGGGAAAATATTTATATTGGCACTATTGGATACTTCATCATCATCATCATCATATCATCACGCCAAGTCCCTATTGGATACTTTGGGCACTATTTTGGGTAAATATATCTCCAGCAAAAAGTACAGTTGTTGTTACACCTACGTAAGAAGTCTGTGATGTATTTACATGAAAAAGTGAATTTCAAATTTAAAAATGTCTGGAAGTAAAAAAAAGTTAATAAGCAAAAGCATAGCTGAAACAACTAAGCACATGAAAGACACTTCATCATAACGATCCGTTAGGTGCAATTTTTAAGCAAATTAACATCTATAGAGGCCAATGATTCACGCGGCTTTAATTAGAACCGGTATCCTGGGATCGTTCTTACACTGCTCCTGAGCTTATGTTGCTAAGTGCGTTCTGCGAATGCAACATTTAAATGCGAGGCGTGAATCAATATTAGCTTGTCCTGTGTTACATAGCCACGTATAAGTCACCCTTCCGGATCCAATCAATGCCTTTCCAGAAAGGTCTCGGTTAGTTAGTTACTAAACCATTTACTCCATGCATAATCGATGCAAATTTTATAGCCCATAAACACGCAATTTCAGCTGGCTCGCCGCTTTGTGCAGCTTTTGTATTTTATACATATATTGGGAACAGCAATGATTAAAATATGCTGCATCAAAATATCAATAGCGAAAATGAGAAAATGTCGGAGCAATATATATTGCCCCAGATTTGCCGGTTCGTCGGCCGATTCCGTGTTAGGAACGCCCCGCGTGCATATCACCAGGTGATGCTTGCCTAAGTCGGCGCTTCCGAAGCGGGAATGGATATATTTTTAGAGAAACTATTTCTGCAACAAACGTTCACCCCAATTTTGATTCGAAAATTGTTTTATAGCCAAATAAACACTTAGTAAGAACAGACTTTTATTGAGGAAGGTTGTACAGATTAAACAGGTTGCGTTAAATTCGAGTGTTTTTTGTTGCTTACGGAGAATTGTTACCAGAGTAGGCAATTCTCACGACATTCCATGCCCAAAGCAATTCCAAGGCAGCAATTTTAAATTATGTAACTGCGCATGGTAGTATGCGCATACAGATATACTTGAATTCTAGAATTAAAACTGGAATTAATGACGAATGTAAATGTGCTATTACCACTGTGAAGTGTAGATTAGAAAGTAAATTAAAGATAAATTGCGCTACGTAACACGTTACGTGAATGAATTTATAGACTCTTATGATTCTTATGATTTGGATTTAATTATCGGCTTCGTCTTTTGTAGTAATACGTAAGTTAAGCTCAATTAAACTGAGACTGGGTGTTTTGAATTTAATAACCAACTTAGTTCTCATCCCAAATCTAGTTATCGCGATATACTTAATAGTGATATTAATGGTTTTATGGTAATTATTTAGTTAATTAATATATTATTAAAACTGATTATTTTGCCGTTTGGGGGACCAGTACATTGCCAGGCTTAGTAATCTATGATTTACAAATATTTGATCCAAATCAAGGCGCATGTTTTTAGATGACCGTATTACCGTCTGTGCGATATAAGTAATCAGACACCTGAACAATAATTGCAAACCAAAACAATAGCATATATATTATTTACAGTTTTTTAACACTGCACACAATCCGCGCTCATTATCCTTGCCAAAATTCAACAAACGATTTTGACCAAGTTTTTTTGCTTATATGGATCTCTGGGCGGTTTCAATTCACAATTTTGATCGATTTAATTATTTCTAGGTGAATTATTAGAAGTTGTCCATACTGATATTATAAAGAGGCTCTTTTGTTTCTTTGTACGCACTAATTTGGTTTGAAAAAATATTTTTGCCTTAGATAGTTAAATTTGCCGTTAGTGAGGTAGTATTCCGACACCCAAGGGAAAGGATAATCAAATTAAGCGTTTAGGCACAGCTAGTACATTATAATATCGTTATATAGGACCACATATCACTATTTCAAATGCCTATTGTTATAAACAATTTTCAAGACCCCACGTCAGACGTTACGACGACACATGTCGGGCGCCAAGGCGCCTCCCCGTCGCCCCTGTTATGTGGTAATGGAAAATGGAAATATATGACATGACGATGAGTCTAATATTGTTGGAATAATTAACGATATTAAGAGGGCTGGTATGTATATCAGATTCTATTCTAAACTAACATTAATCGGATCGAATTCTTGGGTGTGCTCGAAACTCTTTTAGTTATTTTTGTATTAGCTAGCTATGTTCCGCGGTTCCATCCGCATCATGTTTGATTTTATTGGTATATAATGTTTAATTATTTTTTCCTGGGACAAAAATATCCCAAGTGTAAATCCAGCTAATAAACTATCTTTGTGCTAAATAAGATCCAATACTTTTCATATGAATAATGATAGTAAGATAAATAAGATAAATCTTATTATGGGAAATAGCAACTGATGTCACAATAAATCACTATTGTTTTAAATTTATATATGGAAGAGGTAAGCAGAGGTGTATAGGTAGTTGTAAATTTATTGCCACTAAAAACTAGATAATAATAACATTTGTGTATTTATATAAACTCAAAGAAAGAATATAACAAACTGTTAATTATTGTATCATTCAATTGCATTGGCATTCAATAGAAAAGTTTTGGATCATAATTATATGTCTCTTTGGGTTTCCTTTTCAAAACTCTCAATTAGACAAAAGGTGATTATATAAACACACAATATGTTAATGTCCTATTAAAAAAAAATATTAATGAAATGTATGCCACTGGTTTCACTGGTATACATTTCATTAGTGTATAATAAAAGTATTAAATTGATGCATAAAACAAACATATAAAAATAATATTTCATATATACTTACATGATACACATTAGCATGCGGTGCCCCTCATAGGATAGGCAGAGAGGGGAGTACCACATCTTTTAAATACTTGTTTTTTCTAGTTATCCTCGAACTAATATCAACTACATTGATCTTGGGATAAATATTCATATTAATTGTATCATTGTATATCCTCACGCCTTCCCACAAGGGTCCCCGAAGGGGTAGGCAGAGGTGTATAGGTAATACCTACACATCCACTTTCCACCAGAGGTATATTAGGTGCCAATGTGACAGATCGTATTGTAACATGTATCATATAGATATTAGGTAATTGAAAAAGTGTTTCCTTACTCCTGGGCAGTCTACAATTATATAGACATTATATATACAAGACAATTATATAAAAAACAAAACGAAATTCGAAGTTGTGTCTAAAATAGATACCTATGAATTGTGTACTGTATATATACATATTTCAAGGAATAATATCTCTAATTAAACAGTGTTAGCTTAGTAAACATACACAGGACAAATCATCATAAACGAAGCAGAGGGGAAGGATAAATTGACCAATAGCCACAATAGTATATATACTATAATTATTACAACACTACATTATACTTTTACTAACTTACCTTAAATGTTCTATTGTAAGTTGTACCAAACTTCCATCCCTTTGAAGCTGTAGTGTTGCAATTTTCCAGGATAAATTTGCTGTAAAATCAAATTAATAAAAAAATTTATCTATATAAATAGTCATATAAACTATTGTGAGTTGTAAGTTAAGTAGTTCAGAAATTAAATGGTTTAGGTACTTGCAAACATTTTTAAATGTTTTTTTTTATATAGGTAGCATTCTATTTTAATATTTTACATACACACAGGATAATTGAGAGCCTTAATATATCACAATTATCCATTATAAGCATTGATGAAATATTTTTAAGACATATTTTTAGACATTACCTCCTGCATACAATACAATATAATGTACAGAATAAATAGGCAAACACGCACTGTAAATGCGATCATAAGTAACACACAAATATACGATAAAATAATAACATTACATTACGTACTTGCACACAAAAGGAGATGCTATCAGGTTTATCCCGTAACGAAATTCACTTAGGTATCCAACACAGCTGATCAAGTTCTAACTATATATTTAAGTAAATAAATATAAAATTCTACGAACAAAGATTTCTTTCAAAATAATAATTAGGTACACTTAACAGTCGATCGGTTATAAAATAAAACAAAACAACGATAAACATTAATTTGTATACAACTGTCTATCGATGTTAGGATTGGAACGAAACAAACGAACATTGACCTCTCTTTTGCTTGCGAAAGAGATACGCCACAGAATGAATACTATTTACCCTATACACTAGCAGCTATTAATTTGGTAATCTGTGATATATTGACCTCATACCTCATTGTATTTTCCCGTGTTAAGCAAAAATATTCTTTATAACACAAGATTACGGCTCTAATATTACGCGGCTACTGATTTTACAGTGCAGTTACATTTCAAAACTGAATAAAACAAATTATTTTCATTATTTGTCTGACATAAGTTTAAAAGTTTCTGAATTCTATTTGCTAACTGTTTATGTTTTTATATTCTTTACGTTTTCTGCTCTCATTCAACAATAGTCATGATTCACGCGAGAATGTCAATTGTCAATGAACTGTCTAATATGACATAAGATACGTACCTTCAACCTTGTATTGTAAATGTAATTACAAATAAAATAGGCGCTAACCAAACTAAAGTGATCAACATTAGACACGAATAAAATCAGATATCAATTATTTGTTATTACGCTTTGATTACTTTATATTATTATTATGTAAGAACTAAACGAAATGGAAGAAGAAAGTCAGTAACAAATATAAAATACTTTATTAATAAACTTTTGAAGGTTACTATTGTGTTGACAATATTATTTACAGAACTCATACGAAGAAAGAAGAGGGCCCTGAACGGCAGTAATAGGCGGGCCCTAGCCGAGACTTATAATGACTTGGCGACGTATTATTACAAACATAATCGTTACAACGACGCTCTCGATGAATACAAGAGTGAGGCGTCTTTATGGAAAGACCTGGGTATGCGGATGGAATGGGGCACTTGCAACCGGATGATAGCTGAAATGTACATGCTGATGGCTGAGTTTGACAAGGCTCTTAAATATGAAGAGCGGCATTTAGGTACATATTCAGAATCAGCATGGTTTAGAAGACTGTTGACCATCATCACTCATTATATATTAACTGTTTTCTACAATATTCCCCGCTAGCATAGCTTCATCTTCTCATTACTCATCTCTGGTCTTAGTCTGGAATTAATTATTTATAATTGCAAGTTTGAACCCCGTTTCGGAAGAAATTCATAGACATATATATATATATATATATATATATATATATATATATAGTTGCTACCTAAAATATATCTCATAGCATAAATATATCTACAAAACGTGGTTGTGTAGTACTGGTGGGAAGGTGTGAAGATATGTAGATAAAAAATGTAAAGGAGGTTCTAATTAAATGATGTATATTCTGTCAGTTGTAGCAAAAGAACTCAAGAATCTTGTAGAGGAACAAAGGGCAATGGCCACACTTGGTAGGATTTATTTACTACAAGGTCAGAGTTCTGCTAATGATGCAGAAGCTAAAACTTCTCTGAAAGCAGCTGAAAAAGCTTTCATGAAAAGCCTTGTTCTGTGTGAAAGGTAAGTAATTTTTTCATTCTTTTTCTGATAGAAAAGTCTTTGAGTTACAATTATTTGCAACCAATGTTTGATTTCATCTATATTGCATTATTATGGGTAAGGGAAACATTAGGAAGAAACCTGCCTATGTTTGATTAGAAATTCAAAGATGTGTATGTATGTTAGTCATGCTTGAGTTATGACGGACTCTTCAGTTGTAATTTTTACACCAATGATATATCTGTTTATCCCATTAGAGATCCTAGTGGAAAGGTGTGAAAATTATTATTAGATAAATGTTTGCTGGAGGCATGGATATAACTAGCACAGACAGTGCTATGAACAGGCCATTCATATTGGCAGTTCTTCTCAGAACCAATATTTTATAAATACTTTGTTTATACCTCTAAGGTGGTAAACAAGCATGCAGGTAGCCAGAGGGTAATGAGTTACCATCACATATGTATGCTTACTGCATGATACACCAGGGGTATTGCACATGCAATGCACTACCAAACTATAATGTGTGTTATGTTATGTATTTTCCCATATGCTTTAATCACAGAAACATAAAAGTTCTACATTTGAAATTTCACAGCTTAAATGGTAAAATTAAGAAACATGAGCTAATGGATATGCGAGCTCGTCTCTTGCTTAACATTGGAG
>JACCPG010000649.1:33233-52369 GCA_016069955.1 Drepana arcuata | reverse complement strand
CTTAACCGGTCAGGTCGGTCAACGTTGAAGAAGACAAAAAATTTACTATTTATTATTTAGTACCTAGTAGTTTTTTGCTCATAAATTGTGATTCATGTCTGATAGCAAATTTTTCACCTCTAATTCGTGCAACAAATTTTGATGATGACTTGAACTTCAGGAATGGGCTATCTCCAACTTCATGGGTTTTTTTTGTGAAGTAGTGGCGTGGGATCCGAGAACGCGTGCTGCTTATGAACGCAATGGCGACACCAAGCCTCCTGGCAAGCATTTCTTAGGTGTAAAGTCAATATAGGGGTCGGTCTTCAGCTTAGATCGTTGCTGGTTCGCAAACTATAGAGCTGAGCTCGATTGGTTGAAGAAACGTCATGATGGAAATAGGAGGTTGTTTTTACACAGTACCTGTTATAGGGCCTAAAATTAGGATTGAAGCAATGTGCTCAGAGGTAACTGGCAATTGTGAATATATTTGGCTTTTTTGCTTTTGAATGCATTTGTTTGATGATCTTGTTTACATGTCGCATTGCGCACTGCATTTCCGTGTCGGCTGACACTGTTCAACGTCCAGTATCATTTGACGTGGGTGCGCAACAATGACGTCTCAACCTGGTGATAACCTGATTCTGCCCAAATCGTACACGTTTAAGAGATACACAAATTCGTACGTGTGGGCTCGCTTTACCGTTAAAACAACGAAATGTTTAAATGAATTGGGTGCCCGGGGCCCACACGGGGGGCCTCAATGTATTCTGGCGGTGTAAAATGTTCAGTTGCAGTATTCTCATAACTATTTACCGTCTTAGAGTACACCACTGGCCTTCACTCAGGCGATTAATATTTTGCTCAACTCTTTCTGCATACCCCGTAAGGGACTGCACGACGTATGGATATAAAAATTACTTTTCATTTGCCACTTGTTTCCCCAAAATTTTTTTGAAGAACGGAAGCAACCAATATATACTTCTATATACCATAATTAATGAAAATTTCAGGGAGGTCAAAGACGTTGCACTGCACAGAGGCAAATGGAAGGGACGCTGACCAGCTCTTAAATATATTAGGTACGTATAATGTTGATGGTTGCGTAAATGACAAACGTGTCTTATAAGTTTGTCATTTACGCAATTGTCACACATATCTAACCGTTTATTTTTGACTTAACATTGCAATAGTCATGCAAGTCCAGGTTCATTGTCATCTTGCCGAGTTGCACGCCAGTTCTAACTAGACTTGCATGCCTTTTTTGCATCATCACATTGATCAGTGTGTATATTATCGAAATACTGTTTGGATAGGAGCCAGTGCTTCAAGCAAATGTGTGATTCTCAGTACGGTTTTGCGTATTCATGTTATTCGAATATTAGCCCAGTAAATATGTCTTCAGTGCATTAGGTACTGTTGTGACCTGAATTTGATGACAATCTATATTTCGTGTGTGACGACTGATGATGCATAGAATATCAATTTGCTAAAGTTTTGTTTGCATTTCATTTATGTGTACGTTAATATTGTGCACGCACATATGAACAGTGTGGGGGTACTTCCTATTCACGACTGACTACCCATTCGGGGACCCTTGCGGGAAGGTGTTAAGATATATGAAGACGTATACTTACCATTTTCAAATGAAAGTCACAAAGTAACAATGAACAAATTTAGAAGCGTTACACTATTTGTTACCGGCGGACATACAGGCATGCAGTGAAAGTGACTGATGGTATTTGGGAGCAGGTTGCGTGACGTCACACACACCGTAGATAGATAAGCTTAGCGTATCTGATGATGTGATGTAAGCATAACCTTGATAATGATAATACCCCCTATTCGACACTTCGAGTCGCAAGTTTTAATTTATAATCGAGCTATTTCTATACTCTCCTCGAGATCTACTGCAATGCCATTTATTGCAGCAACATAACCCAATTTTGATACATTAATGTGATCGAAGCGCGGGCAAAAGCTACTGCTACCAATGCAAACAAGTTAATGAATGAATGATGAATGAATACACCGTGATTGCATGCATCGCATATGGCACGTATTTTTATACTTTGTCAATTAAGTGCAGTGATTAGTCACACCACGAGCTTTACGGTGAAGGAAAACATCGAGAGGAAACCTGCATACGTTTGAGAAGGAATTCTAATGCGTATATTCTTGCTTGTGTAACGGCGATGGTTTCGCCATGTTACATTGGCCCCGAAAAGATATCTCTGGCGAAAAGTGGGTGAGTGGTATACACACCCCTGCCTACTCCTTTGGAGGGAAGGCGTGAAGATATACATAGATATAGAAGAATCACTTACTGAGACAAAAAACTAGTAGTTAATATAATCAAGGTGATTTGCACTTCTGTCTGTCTGGCAATTGCAAAGCAAGCGCCAGACTACTATAGTGTAGCAAGCGCGTTAGTTCCTTCATAGAGAAGCAAATGAGGTTATTACTGGAGTTACGAGCCGATGTCGCGGAGAAATCAAGAAACTTTCGCCATACACAACTGGGTCTCGGGCTCTATGTGATGTAAATCACGACTTTTCGTGTTTAACACTTGTGTCTGTTATGTCACTGGGCCAACGAATTGACATTGAACTTGCAGCCTGGCGATAACACATTTGTGATTCTCATATGGGAGGTTCATTATAATATTTATTCCAATGGCTTTTGTATACTAGCTATCTACTTCGGCTTCGCACGGATACATACATTGTTTTAATATTTATAACTGTTATAAGGTTTTAAGTTGCGTTTTCGATTAAAGCTCCCGGGCGGTTGTGTCCAAAAATGTGTACGACGTTTTTGACATTTTTAATCGTATTTCAAGCAATTTCAACAAAACTGCTTCATGAAACTCTAGGTCTATTGGTGAAAATCTCATGGAAATGTTTAGTAGTTTTTGAGGTACGGATAGACAGACGCAATCAAAACACATGCAAGAAGATATACTTATAAGCCCAAATAAATGGCTTTAAACACACAATACAGGTCAATCAGTTTCCAAATAAGGCCAACAAAAAGGTTTAAAAAATGAAGCAACTGAATTGGTATATAAAATATGACATTTTAAGACGGACCACAAGGAATTAGAGTTTACTAAACTGTATTATTTTCTCACACTTATGAAAATAGAGCATTGTACCTTGTTGAATGCCCATAGAAAAACAATTCCCTTTTCATCATCATCATCAACATCAGCCTACAGCAGTCCACTGCTGGACATAGGCCTCTTCCATGGCGCGCCACTACACTCTGTCTTCGACCCTACGCATCCATCCGCCGCCAGCGACCTTCTTAAGGTTGTCCGTCCACCGTGCCTCAGGACGCCCTACACTACGTTTTCCCGTCCGTGGTCTCCATTTAATATACTAAATTATTTATGTCGTCGTTTGAAGACTAACTCTAAGACTTCACTTTTATCGAACCGCAATTAGGTTCTCGCTGAAAAAATTGTTAAGATTTCGTATTCGCAATTAAATGTTCAGTTATTTCGCTAATCTCAGGCTGATAAAACCTAACAGAACAACCTTTCTATAACAAACGCCAAGATCACTTGCAATTCTACCCACGATTACTTGAAATTGGGCACATTGTGTACGGTCAGTGTAAAAAGTATATAAGTAATTAAAATGTAGGTGTGCCGGCACGCTTCCCACGTGACACTATTGTCACCGCCGCGCCTGTTGACCGTACTCGTCCTGCTTTAAGCTTAGACTGTTAAAACCACACCGATTTTTAGTGTGTTTTCTTAATTTTTCTGTTTGAACTAACTATCTTTGCGATGAACTTTCATCTTGATGTTCATTTATTGTATTTGATAAAAATTAGGTTGATTTAGGCTTTTTATTTGGGTTATAATCTTGTGGAGAACGATCTGTTTGATTTTCATCGTTTTCTATTGCTTATCTTGATTATGCCTCGTTTCGTGATCACTAGTGTTGTCTATATTTCATAGTACTTAAGTTTATTTTAGTTTTTAAGAGCATTTGTTTGTAAATGTTTTTTTAAATATTGATTACATCGTCAATACTAAAAGTTGTTTTCTCTAAAAGCTAATAACTTAACTAATTATCAACCTACTTAAGACTAACTAGCACATGTGACAATAGGTCTTCAACTCTAGCGTGATAGGTTCACTAACCTCGCTTCTAAGAAAACTTTCAACAAGTGGTATTATTCTTATCTGTGTGTTAGTTACAGGGGAAAGTATTGTTTACCTACCGAAGTATATATGTATTTATTATTTCCGTTTGCAATTTCTTCCATTCCATCTTTTTTACTTACAGTGAAAAATTGCTGAAAATTTAAGATATTCGTTCACCAGACGTTGTGAATCCTTAAAATAGCACCCTGGAGTTTTCATGAGAATTGTGTTAATATCCAGCCGTAGTGGTTGGAGAGAGCACCCTCCGTTAGCACTTTTAACGTAATTAGCACTCACCACAAACAGAAAGGCGATCGCGATCCGCATTTCGCAGTAACTAACGAACTTTCACTATGGGCGCGTGTGATACAAGCATTGTGGCCCCAACCGCTCTCGGCCACGGCTGGGCACTGACTGGTGAAATTGCAGTAATCTGATGCACTTTTTAATGGAGATCAGGGCCCTTAAATGAAACGTTACCGGTGCACTTGTGCCTTCTGTGTTTATGATCCCATTATTCATTGCTCACGCCATGTACTGACACTCGGAATTCTGCTTGCTTCATGGGAACTGGAATCGACTGACTTCTGGAGGCAGAATTTTCACCGTTTGTTTCCAGTAGGTACCCTTAATTTCATACAGATAAGAATTGATAAGATAGTTGGTAATTATAGGCGAAACATATAATATGATTATTTTGTGGGAGCTTTCATTGGTCATATGTTTGTTTGTAATAATAGCTAGTTCGAAACTACTTTATTTCCTTGAACTACTGTTTCGTGTTATTTACCGGTAGTTACACGCGAACCTGTTCCGACACAGGTTTGTAGAGGTTATGTTGTCTGTGCACAACCTGTAACCTACCGATAGTCTAGGTATTTCCTAAACATGGAATTCATTCATTTAAATTTCATAATTAGCTTGAAGTCTAGATTCGCGATAGATCTACCGATATTGCTACCCGTTGGTTGTTTAATAAAATGATCGTTAGACAATTCAATAATTCGTTTTGGCTCGTCATCGTTCATTATAATATCTGTTATTTCACGCTATTAATTCACGAAAGCATCACGTTACATTGCGAATTCACACGATATAAGAATTAGGTTCCGCTGACGAGAAAGAGTGAGTAGGTCAGTCGAGTAATCATTTGCTAGTCGCCGCCTTGCGCCGTCTCTTTCTCACTCGTACGAAGCGGTGTTGTAGGAACGAGAAGGGGGTGTAGTGCGCGTGCGCCACACCGTTATCCCACGACGATATCTTGAATGAAGATTATGTTTTCTCCCGCGCCAAAACAATGGCGCCTGGTGCAGTTCGACCTGACTACCAAGCTACTGCCTCTTTAAAATCGAAAGGCAAACTAATTAAGTTAATTATGTACACTTAATTGTGTGTAAGCCTTGTGTATGTATATTAATTGGTTGCGCTGGGTGGCCACCTCTTTATAGTAATGTATTTGTTAAGGTATTTCTTTGTATGTTCGTGACTTTAAATGCTAACATTATTTTTGCAATGGCTTGCTTGTTGGATGACTAAACTTAATCTACTTCAGCGGAATAAGGTTTTAATTCCTGTTACTAGCTTCTATTAGCTACTGTGATACTAACTAATACAAATTTGATTATATATGCAAAAAAAATGTGATAGCAAGTAACTGTCATATTTAATCTAAGCCCTTTGAGGTTTGGAGCACGGGTTGGCGTTCTTTAAGAACGATGTGATAATATTCTGACAGGGTCAGCTAGGCACGAGTGGTACCCTTGGGGAGCAATAATAGGCGCACAAATTGTCTTCTCAATTAAGTATCATCATTATATCTTTAAACTTACGACTTTTTAAATAGAATTGTTGACTGTGTAATTGAACACTTCGTGTCTAGGTTATGTCTACATGCATTAGGTAAATACATTAGTCTAAGTAAGTTGTACCTAGAAGATACGGTGTGGCCATGTTTCTGTAGCATTTAATTTTATTTATATATTACATGCATATATTTTATACATACATACATATCATCACGCCAAGTCCCTAACGGGGTAGGCAGATAGTATAGAGCGCCAGTTCTCTCTAGACTTACATACCTCTTTCGCTTCGTCCACATTCATCAGTCTCTTCATACATGTTCTTCGATTTCGAGTACTCTTAACGTTCCCGTCCTTGAGAGTCCGATCGATTTGATCCAGGTAGTTGGAACGTGGCCTTCCTCTGCCTCTTCTTGCACACACTTTTGCTTTGTATTATATATTATAATTATATTATATATTTATATTTATTGTATAATAATAATAATACGGTGAAGGAAAACATCGAGAGGAAATCTGCATACGTCTGAGAAGAAATTAAAAGGCGTATGTATAGTCGTGCTTGAGTCACGGCGATGGACTCGCCATCTGTCACGTTGGCACCTTATATACCTCTGGCGGAAAGTGGGTGTGTGGGTATTACCTATACACCTCTGCCTACCCCTTCGGGGACCCTTGTGGGAAGGCGTGAGGGTATATTATTATTATATATACCTACCGATAGACCTCTAGGGTCCCCCTTACCTTTGTTGGACCTCGTGGTGTGACTAATTACTCTATTTAAGTTCAGGAAAACTCATTGAACGTAGACATTGAGACACTTATATAATCTCTCTACCCCTACGTGATAAAAGGGAAGCAAAAAAGAAAACTGGGAAGGTTGTGTCACCGTTTCTTCTCCCGACAGGTGTTTTCTTGGAACTTGTTCTAACGGTAATTTTCTGTTTAATATGTGTCGTTCGATAAGAGTTCCTTGTGGCCCTTACGTTGAATAAAGTTCTACTCTATTAGTTCTATACTCCAACGTAAACATCGTACCTATGCAACATCTTAAGCTAGTCAAATGTTGAAAGTACCGGTGTACATTATACGGTTAGTACTCCATAAAAGCTTGCACACACCTACACTAAGTGCAATACTATTAACATTTGCTAAAATTGTTGGGGTTTATAGTATACTTAACTAATGCTCTTCATCATTGCTCGCGAAGTATAATATGAAAAAAAGCCACGACACGCGAAGTGTAGGGTTCCTAAGTTGTTCGTCCTAATATGTGTACTTCTAAGTAGAAAGGCGAATTATAATTTTCCAAGTGCATATTGTATATAACTTGGCCGACTATTACTCGTTAAGTTACCTTAGCTTTCCTTTTAAGTTCATTATATATATACTAGATACTAGCGTGATATTGTCGTTTTGGCTGAGTGGTTCGAGTAGTTGCCTGCAACACAAAGATTGTAAGTTCGAATCCCGACTGTACCAATAAGTTTTTTCTGAACTTAAGTACAGTGATTAGTGACATCACGAGCTAGAACTCGTGCACCGTAGACGGTGAAGGTGAACATCTAGGGGAAACCTGCATACATTTGAGGAGAAATTCGAAGGCCTATGTATAGTCCTGCTCAGTAGCAGCGATGGATTCGCCATCTGTCAAGTAGGCACCTAAAAATATATATCTGGCGGAAAGTGGGTATGTAGGTATAAACTATACACCTCTGCCTAATGAATAAAGAAGAATTCTCGTAAATACATTTTGAATTTATCCTCTCTCGATGAAATAATTACATTAATATACGATTCCGCCGCGGAGGCGTGCCTTGAATAAGGAATATTTGAACAGTTTTCCTCATACGGTGGATATTTGTTGTTGGTAGAAAGTGTTGGAGAAATTGCCTGGATGTCGCCGGGTATCGACGTTGCCTTGGACACTTTCGGTTTCGAATATATGACTTTCTCAAAGATATTATAACTTTCGTATTGCCTTCTTCATGCGGACAGACCTCGCTGTAAATCCATGATAATATTAAAAACAGGTATTTTCTTTTCAATTTGGATGTAGGACGTAAGTCTTAGTGGCCGAGTGGTTCGAGTAGTTGTTTGCAACACAAAGATTGCAGGTTCGAATCCCGACTGTTCCAATCAGTTTTTCTAAACATAGGGACAAAGATTAGTATCTCTGGCGAATAGTGGGTGGTGCAGGATGTAATAAAAAAAACGTGACTTCACCGCTAAACACCACTTAAAACTGCTAAAACTGGTGTGACTTATTATATTATAAGATCAGACAAACTCATTGGTACTCTCATCTCGGCTCAGATATCATCATTGATCAAATATGTACTCATTATTTTGCCGTACCGTGGTGGTCGACTGGTTCGAGTTGTTGCCGGCAACACTAAGATAGCAAGTTCTCATACCGACTGTACTGTAACCGAGTTTTTATGAACTTATATACATCGCTGTTCTGATTAGTACTCTTACTCGAACCATTCGGCCACCGCGGCAAGACAATTTCAATTTCTTTCTATATACTCAATCGAACAAAACCAATTCCTTAGTCTATGTTTCTATGTATATATATATTTTTTTTTATACAACAAGAATGGATAACAAGCATACGGCCCACCTGATGGGAAACGGTTACCGTAGCCTATTTACGCTCACGATACCGAAGTATTACTTGCGCGTTGCCACTCTGTGTTCGGAGAGTTACAGTGTGTTGTCGGCATAATGGTTTTAATCCCACTGCTTCCAACACAATGTAACAATCCTCCCCCCTCCCCAAGGAGCTCATTTCTGGAAACCTTATTCACCGCGTAGGAACACAAGACAAAAAATTGTGTTATTTGGCTACGGACTTCTATAAGGTGGAGGTCCTGCCCCAGTCGGGCAACTTCAAATTCGAACGGGAAACCCGTTATGCCTTACCTCTCTTAAAATATTATAACACATATTACGCATGTGGGTAAATGAATTCAAGAATTTAACTATTATAAGTAGAGTTCATTATTTCAAATACAGACCAGAGATCGGTGCGTTCCCAAAAGCACACAAAGAAACTCTTCACTTTTATTATAATAGTGTAGAAATAATAAGTGTAGATGAAAGGCTATGCAACGATGTTCAAATACAATCTTGCAAAGGTCTTACTCATGAATATCATTCGCAAATCCTTAGAGCGGGTATGACTGCATGAATGGTTGTTATTACAAGCTTTCAAGTAAAGCCAGAATCACTAAGGCTTTTACGTTTGTGTGCAGTTGGAACGAATAGACAGTTTCGTCACCTAATTATGTATATTGATCAGATATGTCTGTCTATCCACAGAACAAAATGTGGGCTTTACGGCTATTGGACAAAGATTTGCATAAAATAGGGCCAACTAAGGTGTGCCAACGAATAAAATTGGAACTCGTCTAGATGATACATAGATTTTGATTACACTCGATGGAGATGGCTCAGCTGCATTAAGATGAGGTCATATATACACAAATTGAGACAGAAAATATTTACTTTATAAAATATACAAAGTGAAGAATCCCATTTGCGTTGTATAATATCGTTAACTTACCGAAACTTTTCAAAGGTGTGTTTAAAATGATTAGGCACATTTTGTATGAAAACCATTTATTAAAATGGAACAATTATTTCGTTTCTTTGATGAGAACATTTTTTAGTTTCTTCCAGAATTCTTCAGCATTGCTTTCATCCCACGTATGATATATTTTTGTTTTCAATAAATACTTCAAAGTTGTTGTTAAATATTTACTTTGCACCTCGCCTATTCTGATCAATACTAGAGGATCGTAAGAGCTGCCATCATCATGGAATATTCTATGATACTCAGCGAGCTGGGTCTCCCACCGGCACCACTGTGACTTGGCAAAACTATTGCTAATTATTAATATAACATATTTACTATCATTTATGCTAGCATGCACAGATTCGGAGATAACGGCGCCTATTTCAAAGTCCCTTTCATATACGCACAACTTCAAGTTTGGTGGCTGACTCTCCATGTGAGATATCATCTCCATAACAAATTGCCTATCTTCATTGCAGTACGACACAAATGCATCATACTTGTATCCCTTGGCTTCAGTCTTCTTCGATATCGTCCTGACATTTTTTCCCAGAGCTATTTTGGTCAGAAACATCCAATACCCTATGTAAGTCCTATACTTGTAGACGACAACCGCTATTAAGAGTAGTAAAGCAATCGTGACCAGAGATGGCGCTGTCCATACAAGAAACATCACATTAGATATCTTTTCATACATCAAACAGTGTAAACTTTTGATTGAAGACAAGTAGTCCGCTACTCTTCGGTCCTCCCAGAGGTCTGGGCTACTGCATTGGAACTTAGAACGATAAAAGAAATGCTTTAAGTCTGTAGACCCGTTCACTTGCAACCATAAATAGGTTTTGTACATAGCACTGCAATCGCAAACGAAAATATTCTCCATTAAATCAATTTTAACTGTAAAATTATGCCTGTTTTCCAACAAAAATCCTATATCTTGAATCATGCTCAGGGAAAAATGAGATATCTTATTATTTGTCAAAATCAAATTGCTCGGCCTTACGCCCGAAGCCAAGAACAGAGGTTCCACCAAGAAATCAATAAATTTCCGCTTAAATCCAAAACTTGCAGCAATTTTAAAGGTTTCAACGTTTCCGCGTTAACATAATATAATTGATTATTTTTTAGTATTAAGTGTGTTAAATTTGGCATCATTTCAAATATGTTTTCTTCATCGTAGAAATGCCTGATCCCGCAGTTTGCTAAGATTAGTACTTTTAATTCATTCAGTCCTTCAAACTGTCGACAGGTAAGATTTGCATTCGCTGTCAAAGGATTGTTAGCTAAATTTAACATTTGTAATCGCCTCATCCATTTAAATGTCCCATCGCCAATATGGAATAGCGTTCCGTTCTCCATGGACAGAATTCTTAAATTCTCAAGCCCTCTAAAAGTGTAATAAAATATTGATTTAATTCTGTTGAACGACAGATTTAACACCTTCAATTCTTTACTTTGAATAAACGTGTCTCTGTCTATTTCGTAATACATTGGGTTTATTGAAGTACCTAAGTTATGTGACAGATCTAAAAGTAATAATTGATCTGAAAGGTGTTTCTGATGTAGTCCAGGCAAATTATTTTCACTCAACAATAAAATTTTGAGATTCGGAAATTTCGTTGGTTCGAATGCATTGGGCCCTATAAATATCGCTTGGACTCTCCTTAAATCCAAATACTCAATTTTTTTCATTTGCGGAAAAATGTCGTCGCTTATTAGTTCAAATTGGTTGTGTGATAAAATTAATCTTTTTACTGTAGTTTGTGCAATTATATTTAGCAAGTCACGAGGAGGCTGCTTCCTAAACCCCATTCCTGATAGATCTAGAAGCGTGAGATTTATATTATGTTTAGTCAATTGTAATAGAAAATTCCCTATAATCGTTGAATTTAAATCATTATCACCAATGTGAAGATCTTGGAGCAAATTTAAAGGTAGGAGACCATTTGGATGTATAAAATCAATTCTACAAAGATTTATATCCAGCTTTTTCAATAAAGTCCCCGCCATAGGAGAGAATGCGCTCTCAGGAATGACTTCTAAACTATTTTCTGATAAATCCAGTGCCCTCAATGATGGTAAAATGCTAGGTTTGAAAGCTGGCGTCAATTGCAAAATATTACTAAAACCATTATTAACTAGAGTTAAGTTCCTTAGGTTAGTCAGTCCTTCAAATGTATTTTCATGGATAGATAAGAGATTTGTGTTATAAGACACAGACAACTGTTGTAGTCTTGTCAAGTTGCGGAAAGAACCAGGCTCTATATACGTCAGCTTATGGTTCGCTTCAATTTCCAATACTTTCAGGTGGTTAAGGGCGTCTAAATGCCCTTTATGAATTTCGACGATTACCGTTGTCCTTACTCTAAGTATTTCGCTCAGGAGTTTGATCTGAAACCAAAGATGAACGAATTCAGAATCAATCAGAATTATATGTACGTTTTATGCACTTTATCCATGATTATTCTCTGATTATGACCTCTGTATGCAGGAATCATCATCATATTATATTTGTGAGATGGGCTCTTGTAGTCCCGATGGAACTCTCTCTTTCCAGTTCCAACTTAAAACCTACTTAAGTCAAACCTCTATGTGCCTTGTGTTATCGAGTGAAATTGAAGACGAGGCATCTCATAATGGATTAGTTTTGTTTATTTCTTATATCTGATGTAGAAGTAGAACCTACCTCACAAGGTAATATTTCTAAGCCCTTTGGTGCACATTTTGTGCTCTAGCATTTACTATCTTAATTGTTTCTTTTAGATAACTAATATTTTAAGTAGTTCTAAATATATATTATTGTGTGGTTATAAATTACGTTGTTCAACAACGCAGAGTTTGTACAATGATACTAGTGCCAGTATACCTTAGTGATAAGAAAACGTACATACGGTGAAAAGTCTACGTGAATAATTTGTTACTGTAAAAAAGATTGGGTTGTAATACCATGAAGAGCTATTTTTGGTCATTTGGTTACTGACTGGCCGTAACTAAATACATCTTTCGCAGTACGAAGATATTACTGTTCTAGTTAAATTTATTTTAGTAGTTTAAGTTTCCCGGAGATAAAAATTAAATTATACTTACTTTGGGAAACCGTACACATTCGTAGTTTCCAAAGCAGACGACGATACTGTGATCAATACTAGCCCGGCAGATACAACCAGATGTTGGATCTTTTCCCAATTCGACAGGGAGGTAGTCACTCCGTTCGTCCTTGGAATATATATCGTAGTTGATTAGCTCCTCATATTCATTGACGAGATTGCTCCTGGCGTTCTGTGCGTAGCATAACAGGAGCCATAAATATCCCACTATTTGCATGTCTCGAGGGCGATAAATCTGGAATTGAATGACAATATATGGACAACTTTCCTCCAAATGTAAAATTTTCAGAAGCTATCTTTAGTGCAGTGATTAGTCACACCACGAGCTTTACGGTGAAGGAAATCATCGAGAGCTAACTGAGAAGAAATTCAAAGGCGTATTATAGATCACGTTTGCACCTAAAATATATCTCCGGTGGAAGTGGGTACTACCTACACACCTCTGCCTACACCTTCAGTAACCCTTATGGGAAGGCGCGATTATATGTCAGTTTCGCCGTGCCCTTACTTCATCAGTACCTCACTATGAGAACTGTTAATGACATCCGGCATGCCAGTAACCTGGTTTATCATTTATAGTTGCAGATTATGATAGCGGTTATACACATGTCGTGGTCTTGTCGTCACATACAAATATGCGCACAGAAACTTGAAAACATGTTGTGTTTTGAGACTTTAGCACGGGACATGTTCGAGAATTCATTGTGCAATTTTGCATTGTGATAACAGCCGTAAACCTCATAAGATTTTTCAACTGAATATACAAAGATTTATATCGTACCAGTAAACCAAATGAAAATTACTGTGTCGGTATAAAAGTTCTATTTTAAAACGTATTGAAATTTGCTATATCTTTCAGCGTTTGCTGATAGTAAATTGGCAAAATATTTATTTATTTACACTCTCGAGTGCGCAATTCTGAGAATCGTCTTTGCTTTGCTTTGCTTTGAGAGCTTTGATACCCGAGTGAAGTTGGATAGGGACACTAGTCTTATTCATAATTATTAACTAATGAATCGGTTAATGAGTTAATTATAATTTAATTTAAATTATAATTAATAATTAAGTGTTCATTAGATGAATCCTGAATACCGCAAAACTTAACACACCTTCTCTCATAGGATAAGCAGAGAGAGAGAAGATCGCAAAGTAATACTCCACTCAAATATTTAAAGAAATATGTTTCTTACAAAAATATTCTTAATACAATTTTGCACAAACCTTGAAATAGATGTAAGAAGTTCCAATGTTTACAATCCTCTTACAAGATTAGCAAACACACTTGGTGCCACAAAAGCCATTGGGCATCACATCACGTATAGTTTTAACTTCATCTAACATCCTTCACTCAAATTAAAACATGATTCCAACAGAAATCTTCTGAAATATGATTTGCAAAATACAATGTTAGTTAATGTGCGTTTGTTCGTCGTGTTCGTGTGCTGTAACCCGACTCACTAAATGTTCGAGTAAGATTTCTCGAACTCCTCCTGCTGTCATTGGTCCGTCTGATATTTGCAAGTGATAACTAGTAACGATAACATAATATAGCGATGATATACTAATTAGGAGACCGCTACGTTTGTGTAATGTGAAAATACAAGGGAATCTTTCAGCTTCCGAGCACACATCGACCACATCGTCCTATAGTGATGCGGTTACATTTTTATGTAGTTTTAGTAGACTTCCAATCTGTTTGTATTTTGAATATCTCATTTAAATTTTCAGCTAAGACATGTCTGTCTATTCATAATTTACGCATCCCTATCGTTTGCGTCACCTATTTGAACGGACACAATATATATTTACTTTGTCAAAATCTGGTGACGCACATACTGCTTCTATTTATGTATCTTTATATATATAATTCTTCTGTGCGTGTGTTTGTCACCGGACTTCTAACCAGCTACACCGATTTGGATGAAATTTTGAGAGTATAGCTAAGTGGGTCCTTGGATAGTTTTAAAATATAATTGAACCCCATTGATGAGGCTGCAATCGTGTTTCAGGAGGTTTTATTTAATATTTTTTCGCCCAGGCGAAGCTGGGCGGGATAGCTAATGTATAAAGAGGTTGTGGTTGGCGATTGGTTCAACGGCAACGAAAAAATTGCAAGTTCCAACTGTACCATTGGGTATTTTCTAAACTTTTGTGCATTTGTGTATCCCACCAATTAGGCACGAGTCTCTTTAATTATTATAGGTTTCTGTACACAGACCTCTGTCGTTTCATCCAGATTCGTCAGTTTTATCATACATGCTTGCTAGTTTCCACTATTAGAGTATCCACTCTTGATGTTCCCATCCATGAGTGTTTGATTTAGCTCGTTGAACCGTGGTCTTCTAACCTGAAATGTATTTATTATCAAATATCGTCAATCATTTATACCTTCGTCTCATAAATCCGTTCATATAATCTGGATTGGTGTTAATTGTGTCAATACGAGGATTCGTGGAACAAACCGCTTAACCTGTTCCAGTGGCCGACCTACTTGCACCTTGCACGGTATCTTAACTCTGTTAATCGTCTCACGTCTCTATTTGATTGGCTGTATAGCAGGTGGGAATGAGACTTGCCTTAAGGTTTGTTACGTTATGGATAGGAAACACGTTTCGCACTACTTATGTAGTTTCAAAGTAGTTTCAGGCTGTGGAATGAGCTCCCCGCTGAGAATTTCCCAAGATAATACAGCATTAAGTTTTTAAGAATGATGTGAAAACATTCTTACAGGATCAGCAGCGGACGAGCGATACCCTTGTGTTTCAAGTATGTGACGAAAGCCGTGTATTTTAAGGTCTGCCACCTCAGTGTTATTAAAAAAAACATGTTTGCAATTTATGCTCACGTGGAGTGATGACTATGACCGATAATAATTGCTAAACTAGACGGTACACAAAATAACTGTCGGAAAAGTTAGTCTGATCGCGATGTTAATCGGCCTGTTGGCAGTAGATCTCAGAAGATTGCAGCCACACAGCGCTTGCAGATTTACCTCAAAGCAGTGTCAGAGGTGTCCCAAATAACGGCTGTGATGGTAATAAAGGGATTTATGCTAACACAGAACTCTAAAGTAGGGTCAGAAATTCGCGAGGGATTCTGACTTATGTGAAATCGTATACACGAGATGGCGAGATTCACCATCAGTTAGTTTGGCTTTTACATTTGTGTTCAGTGTGAAGAAGCTGTTGACTTTGGGGACCCTTGCGGGCAGGCGTGGAGGAATAAAGAAAAACAACAACTACCATAAGGTTGAATAAGTATTTATATATAACAATTGTACATAAGTTTAATTGATCATTAGTATACGCAAAGGGTATTAGGATAACTGTTGAATGGTACGAAATACGGTTAATATGAAACCGTTCTTTATATATTCAATGGTTTCTATAGAGGTGAGGGCAGTGCAGCAGATAGGTTGCGTATGAGCTCATCCATCTGGACCAAGTTGATCTTTGCCTGCTTGGAGAGCTGTCCCTCGGGAAGTTCCGGAGGTTCGTGGCGGAGGAGGAACGCTGATTCTGCCAGGATCTTCCGGGATTCCTATAAGCACACAATAACTTTTACTTGGTTGAGATTTTCATTTGGTTTAATATTAAGCTTAATGCACACTTTTTATATAATTTCTGTATGGTTTCTTGTTATTGAATCTCAGGTCTATAGTTTGTGTAGTGTGTCTCGCACTGTTTATTTAAAGATGTGTGTTCTGTTTGATAACATATTCTCATTCCGATCCCGCGACACATCAACTTAGCAGTCTTGGAGGTTGTTGGGTGTTGCCCCGTGTGTTTTTAGTTAGCAAGAGTCTCGTACCCTGTCGCTGTCCCTGGGCCGGCGGGGATCCATTAAGAATGTACCACGTAAAAGGTACAGGACTGTACAAAACCATTTGGTAATTAACGAATACATGACAAACTTCTATAACATCAATATAATCAGCATAGAATAATTCCAACAGGTCTGAAGTCTATATTTCCAGATTTAAGAGGTGCAAAAACGACATCCTGAACTTCAATCAAGCATCCAATAGCACTGATCAATCGTTCAATTCTCAGAAAACTTCTTTAGCAAATCTATGTCACTGTACATTCACACAAAGCCGCGATACCTTACAATGCAGTACACAAGTGTAATTAGTGCCAGAAATTTGGGTGCGAAGTAGAGCGCGCCAGTTGTTCATAGGCGTATCGATCTGGGCTTACACGTGCACAGAGGCTAAGATCTAAGCCTAGTAAAAGCAAATACTTGTTACATACAGGTTTAAAGAATTATCTTTCTCATAAATAATATTGTTTAATAAATTTTTTTTGGTGTTTACCTATTGATTTGAAAAATTTGCTATTTATAGTTAATACAATACGTATCATCACGCAGTCATTTACAATTTAATTCGTTAAAATTTAGTATTTAAGTCGTAAAAAGATTGCTCGAATACCGACTGTTGTAACGAGTTTTACTGAACTTACTACTAGCTACACACCTCTGCCTACCTCTTCAAAACCCTCATGGGAAGGCGTGATAGGCGTGATAGGCGCAAGATATATTGCCGTGATATAAGAGTTTGTGCTTGTTTATACTCTCAGTAAGTGCTAATTTGATTAGAAACATAGTTGCATTATATTTTATTGAGACAGACTCCTTGACTACCAAGGGAGAGGAGAAGTATTCTATACTAATAAAATGTAATTATAATAAGGCCGTGGTGGCAAGCAGCCACAAAGATCGCAAGTTCGAATTCCGACCGTACCAATGAGTTTTTCTGAACTTAAGTACAGTGATTAGTCACACCACGATGTTTACGGTCAAGGAAAACATCGATAGGACACCTGCATATGTCTGAGAAGCAATTCAAAGGCGTACGTATAGTCGTGCTTGAGTACCGGCGATGGACTCGCCATCTGTCACGGCACCTAAAATATATCTCCGGCAAAAAGTGGCTGTGTGGTTACTACCTACACACCTCTGCTTACCCTTTCGGGGACCCTTGTGGGAAGGCGTGAGGATTAATAAGTGTTAGTTGGTTATAAGAAAGTAACAATTTGACTGACAAACACAATAAATACAAATTTTGCCTATTTATCTTTTGGTTACGGATAACTGCTAAGATGGCTGAACCAATTTTAAAAGGATACATGTACAATAATAATAATAATAATAATATATCCTCACGCCTTCTCACAAGGGTCCCCGAAGGGGTAGGCAGAGGTGTATAGGTAATACCCACACACCCACTTTCCGCCAAAGGTATATTAGGTGCCAACGTGACAGATGGCGAGTCCATCGCCGTTACTCAAGCACGACGATACATACGCCTTTTGAATTTCTTCTCAGACGTATGCAGGTTTCCTCTCGATGTTTTCCTTCACCGTAAAGCTCGTCGTGTGACCAATCACTGTACTTAAGTTCAGAAAAACTCATTGGTACAGACGGGATTCGAACTTGCGACCTTTGCGTCGCAGGCAACTGCTCGAACCACTCGGCCACCACGGCTTGTACATATCTATATTAATATATCATTATTAATAATATAAAGAGGAAAGATTTGATTGTTATTTTGTTTGTATTGAATAGGCTCCGAAACTACTGGACCGATTTCAAAAAAATCTTTCACCATTGGAAAGCTACATTCACCCTGACAGAGGCATATTTTCTTTTATGAAAAAAATCATGTCCAACCGTGCAAAGCCGGGACGGACCGCTAGTATATTATTGAATTTATCGCAGGTAAGCCCCGGAACACTTAGTTCAAGATTATTAAAGCGACATGTGAATATTATGTCTGTCTCCCTCACACTCCTGAACAATAATGCCTTTTCACAATCATGCTGAGATCACATTTGCACAATCATCATGTCGATAACTATATGTACAAATCATGAGTTCACAAAAATTATAAACCGTGCTAACTGCTAAGAATATTTTCCAAAGTCATAGCTTGAAAGTTATTCATAAATTTGTTAGTAGGTACGTTACTTTACGTACTTTACTTTTTATATAGTATTCTATATATATATAGTATTTAGGTGCCAAGCACGGACGTCTGGTCTAGTGGTTAGAGCTCCTGATTGCGAAACTTGAGGTCGCAGGTTCGATTCTCGCTGAGGGTAGATATATGTGTGATGAACACGAATATTTGGACTTTAGTCTCGGATGTCCTATGTATTTATGAATATACAATATAGAAGCCGTGGTGGCAGAGTGGTTCGAGCAGTTGCCTGCGACGCAAAGGTCGCAAGTTCGAATCCCGACTGTACCAATGAGTTTTTTCTGAACTTAAGTACAGTGATTAATCACACCACGAGCTTTACGGTGAAGGAAAACATCGAGAGGAAACCTGCATACGTCTGAGAAGAAATTCAAAGGCGTATGTATAGTCGTGCTTGAGTAGCGGCGATGGACTCGCCATCTGTCACGTTAGCACCTAATATACCTCTGGCGGAAAGTGGGTGTGTGAGTATTACCCATATACCTCTGCCTCCCCCTTCGGGGACCTTGTGGGAAGGCGTGAG